>JAFBJW010000024.1:316253-413834 GCA_016785235.1 Pseudorhombus dupliciocellatus
GTGGGGGGGGGGGGGGGTGTCATCCTGTCAGCCGCACAGGGTATATAAGAGGAAACGTCAGCAGCAGCTCAGAAGGGCCTGCACGTGAGACGCTGAATGGACAGAAAATATAAGGAGAGGACTTGTATGTCACAGAGGAAGTTTTGTGTGCTGAGGTGTCACTCAGACTGCAGACGAGCGTAAGGATGTCTCAGAGGAAGATGCTGCAGCTGTCCACAGGAGCCCTGCTTCTTCTCCTGCCCTGGTTTGGGGGCCCCGTCCTCGGAGAGGTCGACAGGGACTTTTCCAAATGCCTTGAGTTCTTCTACAACAGGTCTTCGCCACAGGGCATTGTGGGGAGCGCGTACCAGCCGATATGCCAGCGCTACAAAAACCAGTATCACTTTGCCAGCCTGTATCACCGTGACCACCGCACACCGCTGTACTCTGCCTACACGCTCGGCCCTGCAGACGGCAGACGGCCGAACAGCACTTGGATGTACGAACCACAGGTACGTAGGAAACATTGTTCTTTAAAGTGCAGAGTTCAATCACTCAGAAGATCGTCCACAGAAATCACACTTAGAGCATCATGAGAGGAAGTACAGTGGAGGTGTCTTGATGATAAGAAACTGCCACACATTTTTTTGCCTTGACAAGAGAGTGGTAACACACAAATGAATCCTTTTAATTTAACTGAATTTAAAAGTTTGTAAATGTTGAACAAACTCTGTTCATTTATTACTTAAGTTGGAACCACGACTTTATTTTTCAGTAAATGGACAAAAAAATAAAACCATGCAAAATAAAGAGAAGTGATGTGATGAGATATGTGATTGAGTAACGGAATGAGATGAAGGGGAGAAGGACGAGGGTCGCAGTCAATCACGTGACAGCCAGCGGGAGAAGAGATTTAAAGTTTGAGAGTCCCCGTCGTAATGAATAATTAAATAATCCCTTTTTCTGACATGTCTCTGTGTCCCTCTCTGTCCCTGCGTGTCCTTCAGTTGGCCTTTTCCCGTGCCGGGTCTGAGATGCTGCCTTTTCACACCCCACTGGACCAGAATGTGCTCGAGAGCCAGGCGGTGCTCCAGGACTACAGGGGGTCCAATTTCACAAAAGGCCACCTCAATCCCAGCATGCACCAGAAAACTAGAGAGAACCGGGAGGCCACCTTCACCTTGACCAACATTGTGCCCCAGAGGGCGGGCTCCAACGGCGGCCCCTGGAACAGACTGGAGACTCGAGTACTGAGGAAATTCAAGATGTTCTGTGAGGGGCCCATGTTTGTGATCACAGGGGTCCTGCCTTACGAGCGTGACGCGCGCTGGATCAACAACAGAGTGTCCGTCCCTGAGTACATGTGGTCCGCCTACTGCTGCCCAACCTACAAAACTCCAGTCCCTGAATCGGACCGCAGCTTTTTCCCCACGTACGCAGCTGTGGGGAGAAATGACCAGAACAGTGGAGAGGAGATTGTGCCAGTCAACGTGAAGGCGAGGAGATCGATGCGAGGTTACGATGTGAAGATGATGACACTGGACGCCCTGGAGGACATCTTGGGACAGAGGCTGGGGATGTCCATCAGGCTGTTCGCTGGACAGTGTCAGTAATAATGACAGATAGTCACAGCGTGGACATGCAGACTTTCCCATTCTGAGGTTTATGGGTGTCCAGTTGTCAGGAAGTGTCCACCCCCTCTAGTGGCACAACCTTATTGAAATCAAGTTGTCTCATTACGATTCTAACTTAATGTTTCGGATAGATATAATCTTTATGACATGTTTATTAAACCTGTGATCATCAATAAATCAAGAGTGTGCGTGGCCTTCTGATGAAGTGAAATATTTATTTCTGAATGATATGACCAAAACACAAACATACAAAACACCAAGGTGTCAATTATATGGTCAGAGAAGAAAACAAGGTTAACATGAGGGAATTATGAATATAAAGATTTTGCAAAAATTACAATCATAAATAAGTAAAAGCTTTATACACCTCCAATTAAAATGGCTGAATGTGTGAGGTTTATTTCTCTTCCTACAGAGAAACGCCCTCTCAGCTTTATTTACTCAATAAAAAAAAGCCATCAACATGTTTCTGCTTCTTTAAGTTTGACACAGATTCAAATCACTGACAATAAAAATAGAAGGGAGCAGTCACTTTCCATTAAAAAGTCGTCTGTTTCTTCATGTTGCGGCTGCAGGTTTGAAGCAGAGTTTTTCAAAAACACTGGTGGTTTTTCAGCTGCTCCACGTCACTGAATCCTTTCCCACAGTTGGAGCACTGCAGTGCTGCCTTCTCGCTGTTGTGTATGAGCTGGTGTCTCTTTAAGTACTCCACGCGGCTGAAGCGTTTCCCGCACGCCTCGCACCCGTACGGGCGCTCGCCCGTGTGGATCCGCTGGTGCCGCTCCAGGTTGCCGAGGCGACTGAAGCTGCGTCCGCACTGCGGGCAGCGGTGCGGCCTCTCGCCCGTGTGCACCAGATGATGGCGCTCCAGGGAGCGGGAGTGCGTGAAGCGCTTCCCGCAGATCTCGCAGCAGTGCGGCCGCTCCGCAGCGCAAGCACACTCGTGGTTCTTCAGAGCCCAGGAATGACTGAACGTGTTGCCACAGTGGGCGCAAGGGAAAAGGCCTTCCTCTGCTCCATTGTTCTGTAAATGAGCTCCTCCTAGTGGACAGGGGTGCTCCTCCAGCTCAGCCTCTGACGTGAAGCCTCCTCCACACTGTGGGCAAAAGTGGAGCAGGTCTCCACCCCCCTCCTCCTCCTCCCCTTCGCTCTCCCCGACACTCCCAGGAGCAGACAGGTGGGGCGGGTGATCGGACTCTCCGTGCTCCGCCACGTCCTCTGCGGTCACCGCCCCCTCCAGGTCGCCCTCTCTCAACTTCTTCGACCAGCCCGATCTCAGTTCCGCTCCGGCACTCATGCTGTCCTTTGCCCTGCCGTGCCCTATCTGGTCCTCCCTCTGCAGCGTGGGCGGCTGGGGCTCCAGCTCTCCGTCCTGCTCCATGCCGTCCAGACCTATGTACTTGGGTGGCGAGCTGAGGCCGCTGCCTCGAACCACCTGCGGCTCGGGGCTGACGGGCTGGGAAGCCGTGATGGCGGCCTGCTCGCGGCCTCTCTCGGCCCTCAGCGCAGACTCCAGACCCCTCAGCTCGTCCACGGTCATGCCGCCCTCCGACGGCTCTGATGCTGAGCCCACCTCCCAGTCCTCCTCCTCTCTCTTTCCTGGGTGAAGGGACAGGGGGCGATCTGACAGGTCTCCTGAAGGAGGAGGAGGTGGAGAGATGTGAGGGAGGGTAAGAAAGGAATGTGCAATCATTTACATTTTCTTTTAAACTGCTGGTCTGCGAGTACCACACTCTAATAACACTCCCTCCCTCGGTACCCTCCCGTGTACCTTCGCTTTGGGCTCGGGAGCCTGTTTGGTGGCTGTGGTTGGACAGGTCCATCTTCATGGCCTCCTTCAGCAGCCGTAGAGAGACGGGCTGATAACCTTCTGTTTGAGAAAACTAGAAACAACAATCCCAGAGTTAAACAAAACATTAACTGTAATCTATGTTATTAATTGACAGTCATGATTCTTCAAATGTTTGAAAGTATATTTCTTGTATTTTCTGCCTTTGTTTCCCTGTGTTTGTGTTAGGATGTTGTGATTCCAGGCCTCAGGGAAGCGTGGGGAGGTGTGCTGCTGCAGACGCTCTAGCTGTTTGTTTATAAAGCTACAGGTTACTTCAATTCCCCCTTTTCAAAAGCCATTTATACTGAAAGCCGTCTCAAATTGTGCATGTTACAGAAGCATAAGTGTGTCCTAAGAGCCATGTGATATTCATGGCATATTTATACATGGCAATAAATTTGTTTTTTTATGGAAAAGCATGATGAGTGAAGGGGGGGGGGGCAGAGAGAAGAGCCTCCAGGCCCATAACCACCTCAACCTGCCACCGATGTCCTGCCATTTGGTCACACAGCTTTTCACCTCGACCAGTAAAAGCTCACTGCACTTGAGAAGTGGAGAGCCCTTTTCAACGCAGCCCTCTGGAGGCTAAATATCAAATCAGTGGCCTCCCTTTATCCACTACTACACTATCTCTGCAGTGATGCCTGAAAGTCTCTCTGTATCAGCGCTCTCTCTTCCCATCTACCTTCATTCTCATTCGAAATGAGCAGTGCAAAACATGCTGTGCCACTTTCTCCTCCTACTCCTCCTCCTCAGAGAAAGACCATCTCCCTCACCTCCTCTTTGATGTTGGCCGTCTCCTCCCCCTCACCGCTGAGGCTGCCCTCCCCTGCCTCGTCCTCCGCCATCCCTCCCTCATCCTCTTCATCCCCAGGGAAGTGAATAAGGTACGTTTCCCTGGCCTCCTTCCCCGCTCTTCCTCCTGCTCCTGCTACCAGCCCCACAGCTCCTCCACTTCCTCCTCTTTCTCCTCCTCCGCCCCCGCCGCTGCCGCTGCTGCCACTGCCACCTCCACCTCCTTCTTCCTCCCACACAGCTCCAGGCCAGCCTTTGCCATAGGCTGCTGCTGGGCCCTTCTTTGACTTGCCTCCTGTGGAGAAGAGAGGAAGATGAAGTAAGGGTGGGAGGGAGGTTGAGAGAGGAAGGAGGAATAAGGAGGGGAGGAGGAAGGAGTGAGGGAGGGAAGGGAGACAGGAAGGAGAGAGAATGAAATATGAGAGGGAGAGAAGGATGAGTGGGAGGAGATGATTGGAAGGCCAGGAGAGATGAAGGAGAGAGGAGGGTGTAGAAGAAGGAGGAGGGGATTTAAGATGCAGAGGAGAACAGGAGAGGAAGGGGAGCAGGGGGAGGAGAAGTGAGTGTGATGAATGAGTGAGGAGAGAGGGTGCATAGAAGGACAGACAAGAAAGCAGAAGGGAGAGAAAAACATGTGACCAAGAAGAGAGGAGACAGAGACAGAGAAGAGAGGGAGGAGTGGAGTTGGCAGGGTGCAGGAGATGAGGAGAAGGGGGGTGGTGAAGAGGTGAAAAGAAGAGGAGAGAGAGAGAGAGAGAGAGAGAGAGGAGAAGTGGAGAGGGAGTGTGTAATTATAGTGGTGGTGGAGAGGAGCGGAAGAGGAGTGGAGGGGAGGAGGTCCGTGAGGGGAGGGGAGTAAGTGGGAGAGTGAGCATGCAACGTGATGAAGGAGAGAACAGAGCAGGAGGAGGCGGGGGTGTGTGTGGGGGAGAGTAGGGAGAGGGCGTGAAGGAGAGAGGAGCGGGAAGGGGAGGAGGTAAGAGTTTGAGAGAAGCAGAGAGAAGTGAAGGAGGTGGGGGAGGGAGAGGAGCAAGGCAGGAAGGGAGCGGGTGTGCAGAGGCACAGAGGAGTGGGAGGGACAGAATGCAGGGAGAGAGAGAGAGAGGAGAGGGGGAGGTGAAGGACAGAGGGAGAGATCATGAGGAGGAGGCGGAGGAGTGAGGCAGGCAGGGAGGGAGAGATCAGCTCTTGCCAGATGGTTTCCAACAAAACAAGTGCGTCTTCACATAAGCCCAGAGTGAACGGCAAGAAACCAGTTTCTCACATTAAAAACAGAGCACGCTGAAACATGGAGGATGTCTGCAAGGTGCCAGGAAACTGGAGCTTCATGTTAACATGTATGTCTCAGTGTAGACATGAGGAGGAGGAGGAGGAGAGAGGCCCTCCTCCTCCAGCCAGCCTCATTGATACTTACGGGCCATCTCAACTTTCCGTTTCTGGCGCCCACCGGCTCTCTTCTCCTCCTCCAGCCCGGCGTTGCGGCGGTTGGCCGCCCAGCCCATCCCGTACTTGCGCTCGGTCCTCAGCTTGTTCTCGGTCAGCCGGAGTCGCAGCTTGAGCGCCTCGTTCTCCTTCCTGTTCAGGGACAGCTCCACCAGGTAGTCGTTCACTGTCTCCTGGAAGAGTTTGGTGATCTCGCACACCGATGCCCGGATCAGACTGTCCATGACGGCTGTCAGGTGCGTCTCGAAGGTGGTCACCGACTCCTCCATCATCGTCGTCGTGGTCATGGGGTGATGCGATGGGATGGATGGGTGGGTGGGTGGGTGGATGGAGAGCAGCGGACCTGATGGTGTTTCAATGACAGTGTTATTATCATAATCAGCATCATCACACTTTAGCCAGCTTGAATCACAGAAATGTCACATTAATATAAACGCTTGGTTAGCTTTAGCTTAAGAATATTCCCATTACAGACCCGTGTAATCGATGTCAGTCAGAAAAATCAACTTTAAACCTCGATGGTTGTCAGTTAGAGCGACAGTTGAGCGTGAATCACACGGTTAAACACGGGCTGTTCCACCTCTATTACCCCCGTTATTTAATGTCAGATGGTGGAGTTACAGTCGAGTAAATACCGGGATACATCACCTTAGCCTGTTAGCTTGTTGGTTAAGTTGTGTAATGGATCTACATCCAGCAGAAGTGGAGGAGGAGCGGCGGCAGCCTCCGTTCGGCTGCCGAACTCAATGCGTTAGCAGCTCGGCTAGTTTAGCTTCGTGTTCCCACCGCGGAAGGCAGGCGGAGCGGACGAGAAGAGGCGAGCGGCGCTGCGGGGTCGCAGCTCCCGGAGGAGCTCGGTGGTTGTTCGGTGAACGCAGCGACGAGACCAGGCGACAAAGGAAAGCACGGTCCAACTTCTGCCGCCTCTCTCCCCCCGTCTCTCTCTCTCCCTCTCCCTCTCTCTCTCCCCCTCTCTCTGTTTTCCTCTTCGCCTCCTTCAGTGCCACTCACTGTCCGCACTGCGCATGCGCGATACCGTAATTACCCTACACTCCAGCGCGGCCGCACCCAGAAAATTACAAACGCATAGTGCGTGTTTTAGTGTAATCTAGACCAAAGTGATGATAACGGAGGAACATCGGTTCGGTGTACATTTAATATAAATATAAATGCAACCTTTAAATGAGTCAATGAAAGAATGTAATACAAAGTAGAAGCACTGCTGCCATTTCAAAGAAGAACAAGAAATAATTTACACCTATATTTCTCCTATCACTTTCTGCTTCATCATTTTCAAACATTTGTACTAAGCAACAAAGAATGAACACCACAAAAATAAAATAATTCTCAGATGTAGCGGTGCGTCACAACCTCCAAACCGCATAGGGGCGCTGTGACAATTTAACTCATGCGCACCTAACACGATCAACAGCAGATTTAATATCCACTTCCGCTCTGTGTGCGTGCATGAACCGATCTGCGGACTCTGTAGCGAGCGAAGGCAACGTCAACTACTTGCAACCAGCAAGATGCCGATGTTTGTGGTGAACACCAATGTGGCCAAAGGTGACGTGCCTGCGGCTCTGCTGTCCGACGCCACCCAGGAGCTGGCCAATGAGATGGGCAAACCTCCGCAGGTAGGCTGGGTTCCGTCATTCCTGCACAGGCTGTTCACAGCAGGCCTGATATTTCCTCCATTTATACCAGGGTTACAGAAGACAGTCTGTGCCTTCTGTTGCATGAATGATATCCACGTTTGCAAACAGCCCTGATCACAGACTGTGGATCTGACAAATGTTTGAAGAGCATGAGGCAATGATCCACAGATCACTGAACCCACAGGCTGGCCTCTGAACTCACCTCAGTATGTATAACAAATACTAATAAAAATTAATTAATTAATTAATTAATTAATTTTGAAGTCCATGTCCACCACTTTAATGAAAAAGAGAAGACCTTTTCAAAATAATCTCTAATATTATGAATGGACAACATGAGAAAACCTGTGCAGCTGTCTCATGTTAAAATGCCCACAGAATTTTGGAGAATCTGTTATTACAGGCCTCTAACATATAATAACCAAAATAACAGGAAGGGCAGAGTTCCAAGGAGGACAAGATCCTCAGCATCTGACACCATTACAGATCCATCCCATGTTGGCTGACTTCTGTTGTGTGTACCTGTCTTTTGTTTGCCAGTATATCGCTGTCCACATCAACCCTGACCAAATGATGATGTTTGGAGGAAAGGGAGACCCCTGTGCGCTCTGCTCCCTCCACAGTATTGGAAAAATCAGTGGCGCTCACAACAAGAGGTACTCGGCGCTTCTGTGTGGTCTCCTCAACAAACACCTGGGCATCTCTCCTGACAGGTAGGGAACACACTGATTATCCTTTGCATGTGCAACGCTGCCAGTTTGATGAGTGAAAGCTGAACGAGGACAAAATGTCAGACTGTTATTGTCCAATTCCATTAACCTTTATCCCTCTTTGTGTATTTCAGGATTTATGTAAACTTTGTTGACATGGATGCAGCCAACGTAGCCTGGAACAACAATACCTTTGCCTGAGACGGAGGTGAACACACGGACGGTACTTACATGTTTTAATAACATGTATGAGCACAGTCGACAGTAAGGAATGACAGACAGACACCTGATACTGTATGTCTGTCTTGAAAGCACTTAACAGGACCCTAGCTTTGCACTTGTCCATTCCTCTTTTTAAATGCAATAAAGTAAACCACATAAACAACAAATGAATCTCTCTTTTCCTTGAGTCTCCAGGCTTGTGAAGACACACAACATTTTACAAACTCAGTTTTTACTGTTAGATTCAACCCTGGAAAAAAATCAATTTAAAGAGAAAATATGTTTGACGCTGTGGTTATGTTAAGGCGTTTGGGATTTGCATTTGTTTGTTTGAAGGATTACCCCCCAAACTACTGGCAGAATGACAACTTCAGCCCATTGACATATCAAAGGATCCAATAATTAACTTTAAGTTTCTTTAATATTGTGGGCGTTTCCTTGGTTTTTCAGAGTATAATTGATGGGTGTTGATGGAAAAATCAAACATGTTTAGGGCACTGATATTTATGACTGTATCCAATTTGGTGAAGATCCAGAGAAAGGGTCCGATTGTCACGTGTCCAGCAAAGCCAGGTCCGATGCATAGACTGTATAGAAAGATGGACGTAGTGTCTGTGACGTCACCCGCTGGTTTCTGACGAGCTGATTTGAGGCTCGCGTGGGTGTTCACCCAGCGGCATATTCACTCCCTATATTCCTTTGGAACCAATAAATGGAAAAAGAGGAGCTGGGTGACGCCAGAGCATCCATGAAGAGTGCCCCGGTGTCACTCAAGAGACCACGCCCAATTTATATGGCATTTCAAACATCGAAACAAATGGATCGAGCGCCTTAGAAAGCGTTGGCCCAAAGCCGTGTTTGGAACCAGGCTGTAAACGGGATCAATTCTCCTCTGAATTCGGGCCTTTTAACATGGGAGTCAATGGGGACTGCCGAGTTCTAGTGGCCACCCAGTGAACCGCAGCTTTTAGCACTTCCACACTGGCCTCATCGCTCAGGCCCGGGACGTTGCCCCTCGGCCCGATGTTATTTTACTGCAGAAGAAGGCGAACAAGTAAGTAGCGGAGAGGACGTAGCGACAGCCGGGAGTGGAGATGGCGGGCCTGTGGTGCCGCGTGCAGCGGTTTAGTTGTGTTTAATACAACGGGAATAAAACAGTGGAGCTCACAGTTAGCTGCCACACCGGGAGGAGCCTGATCGGGGTTCATGAGACACACTCGCAGTCTCCAGACAAAGCTGAGCACCGAGCACTTCCGCAGGCGAATCCTCCTCCCCTGCTCCTGGCTCCTGCTCCTGGCTCCCGCTCCTGGCTCCCGGTGAGTAGCGACATGCGTGACGCGTCATGGATCAGGTTCTAACTTTGAAAGCAATGATCACAGCAGCGTGTGTTGGTGTGGAGAACAGCTGGACACGTGTGTATTCTTCTGTCCTCCAGAGTGCATGCAGCGGCTATCCAACTAGCGTCTAGCTAACACAGCGTTAAACCCCCCGGTGTGTTTCTGAACCAGTGAGTGTGGACATCAACAGTGTGTGTTCAGTAAGTTGTGTGTTGAAATGGATCAATATGGATAAATATTTCAATGACTGTCACGCTGTTTATTTCCGAGTCTCTCTTTATACCGAATGCTGTTTTGTAAATGGCGCTAACCTGATTCCTTCTCTGTTTGTAATTGACGACGGAACGTCTGCACAACGTCATCCAGAACTCTCACACCTTCAAGGATGTCTGACCATCTAGTCCAAAGGTTCAGGGCCCAGCTGGACACAGCCATGAAGTCGGTCATGAGCAAGGCTGTGTGTGACATCATGTTGATCTTCGAGAGCAGCTTACGTGACCATCAGATGGAGCTTGTGCATAAAGGCGAGGAGGTGGCTCATCTCAAAATAAAGTTACAGACTGCAGAGATCAAGCTGAAGGAGCTTGTGGTTGGAGGCGACAGAGGAGTCGAGATACAAGAAGCTCACACTAACAGAAGAGAAGCCGATGAAAGAGAGCCGGAGGCTGTGGTCCACCACTACGGACAAACTACTGGTGTTCCTAATATTGATATTGAAAGTAACTTGACAAAATATGCTGCCCTTCATGTTTTAATTCATGCCACAGACAATAAGGCTCACATGTACATATTGCTAATTTTTTTTTTTTTTGGAATTTGGTCTGTTTAGTGCCTGATGACTGGTGTGCTCCTCTGGGCGATGAGACCACAACAGAGGATGTGTGTCCCAGTATCAGACTTCGTCAGCTGTTGATTCCACTGTCTCGGATTCCAGTCATCAAACAACGGGTGTGTAACTGAATCTGTGGCCTGACATACACAAGACATGTTCTATCAAGAGTAAAGCATGTTTTATTTCTGTGACCTATATGCTCTAAAGCTAGCCAATACACTGACACACTGTCTTGACAGGTTGGGTGAATCTGACCTGTCCGATTAGGCTGCATTGTCTTCAGCTCTTACTGGTTTTAAAGAGCTCCTACATACAAACCTTATTTCAATGTAGTGCTTTGCTGTGTGTTCTAGGAGGTGAAACACGGCAATGAGTCCCCCAAGCAAAAACCTGGTGTCAGGAGATCCTTGAGAGGTGGGTTTCATTCTTAACTAATTCCTTCATTAATATGTCTGAGCTGTAAATATTTAGTTTGGGCAGAATCCATGTTTAAATGCCTAACTTCATGTTTGCATTGATTTGGGAAGAAGAATTGAGTTTGGTATTTGTCATTATATAAATTCATTTTAAAATTTGAGACAGCATGTCTTTTTTGGGTGAAAACTGATGTTTGTGGATTATAGGTCATAAAATATGCTTTTTTACCTGTTGAAACGTCTGAATTGTTTGTGTGTACTTTGTGTGTACCTGGATGGTTTAAATGGGTCACCATATTTCAAAATACCAAACTACACATGGACATACTTACACTGTTTCCATTTTTAAACCTGTTTGTTATATGCATTTTACCTGGGATTTTTTTTTAAACTGGGTACTTTTGTTGAATTTTTTTTTATGTCATAGGTTCCTCAATAATGGAGAGCGAAAAGCACACTAAAACAATATTACCAGTGTACACCCAAGAAACGCAACCTAAATCTCGCCAAGGCCACAAGAGGAAATTACCTCAAAGTCACAAACAGGAAAATTGCGAAAAACCGGCCACTGTTGTTCGGCAAAGAGGACGAAGAAAATTAGAGGAAAAAGAGCAAGCGCGCACAGTGAGGAGGTCGAGCAGAAGGGAGGAGGGAAAAAACACAACGGAGACTGAGGAAAATGTGGAGAAGATCTACACCTGCAAAATCTGCAATAAAGAGTTTTCTACAGACTTTGGCCATCGTGTACACGCACGATCACACATGAACTGCAGAGGGTGCAGAAAGGTGTTCTCTACTCCATGTGAGTTGAAGTCTCATAAAAGAAACTGCAATAAACTCAAGAAGAGGTTGGCACAAGAATCACGTGATTATGAAAATCGGCTGTTTGCTGCCAAGATCCAAGAGTACGACAACATATACAGCTGTCCATACTGCACGAAGACGAGCTTTTCAAGGTCCAAGCTCGCGGATCACATTCGCCGTCATACTATTGAAAAACCGTTTGCCTGTAGCGAGTGCCCGAAGATGTTCCACGTCAATTCATTTCTCAAAAAACACATGAAAATGCACAAGGACAAAAAGAAGGCAGCAGAGACCAATTTACACTTTGCTTGGACCGTGCCTGTAGAGGGCATGGAAGAGGGTCCGGTTACTCCCAGCAAAATGCCGAGCAGTTGAGTTGTTAAGAAAGGGCCAGCAAAGGATGGCAGATGATGGGTGTGCAAACGGCCGAGGGTTACTCCGGCTCGAAGTGCAACAAGTCAACATCAAACAAATGACTGTTGATCGAACACTATCGCCTCCACACAGGAAGAAGCCCATCAAATGTAAAGGGTGTCCCGCAAGGTTCCGTACCCGTCAACAACTATACCTGCACAAGAAGAAGTGCAGCTATTGTAGGAAAGTGACGCTGAGCACGAAGGTGTGACGATAACTTCCAACGGATGCCTCAGAAGCCTCAGGGCAGGCCAACACAGCCTCACCTGTGGTGAAGAATAATAAGATTTGTGCTCGAGCCGTTGATGTTGGGACTTAAAATATATTCAGTATTTTTAGGTGGTCTTAAGTTCAATGGACACGTGTGTGTGTGTTCATCTTTCAGTGAACCATCACTAATGTGGTTCGTTTGTTGAAAGAGCTGTTGGGCAAAACAAAGTAAATATACTTACATTGTGATGAAGAAAGAATTCAGAGAATGTTGTAAAGGAAATGAATGTTTTCGATACATTCAAAGAATACCTTGTGAAAACCAATATTGCCTCAAGCAGATCTACTGACTGACATCATCATTGGCTGCAGTGAGTATATTGTTGCACAGCCACCTGTGTGAAAAACTGCCCAACCCTCTCTTTCAGGTGATCATTTAGTCGAGGCAACTGGACTTCTTTCTTGGAAAACCAAGAAACCAACCAAGAAAGAAGTCCAGTTGCCTCGACTAAATGATCACCTGATACCATGACCTGGATGAATGAGAATCTCCACAGACGTACAACCCTCTCTTTGTATTTACTGAGAGTAAATATTGAGCCATCTGTATGCATTTGTCTACTTTATCATCCACAGCAGAGTGAGAGAGGATTTGTAACTAGTTATCTTTTCTTATTCAACAGATTCCTAAAAATATTTTCCCTGTTGTGGTTGTTTGGTCAGTTTCAGAGCTGTTGGTAGAATTTTTTTTTTTTTTTTTTTCATCCTTTTGATGAGTCCTTGAATCATCGGCAGGTTTTTTTTGGGTTTTGGTAGAATTTTTTTTTTTTTTTTTTTCATTTTACCATGCCGCAAACCAATTTTTCTATGTTACTTGGAGATAAAGGTGGAGTGGGTATTTTATGTCAATGTAACCCCAATAAAATCCAAATATAAATATACTTGCATTTTTGAGTATTATATATTGTATTTAATTCGAGCAGTGTGCATTGTTTGTTGTGTCCAGGGTCAGCTGCACCTCATTATTATTGACAACGTAAGCTATCTAAATCTATAAAACTTAAAATAGTTTATTTTGGATTTCACGGGCTCTTGTTGTTATTGTTGGTGGTTTGATTGGCGGCTGGCATCCTGTTAGTAGTTGCATAGCTACCTACCTCATTAGGGGTCCAAGCAACAAAGCTGCGGGGAAGGATTTGTCAAACAGGAAGTCAGCTCATATCTCAGCAATGGTTACTTGCACTCACACCAAAGTTCATACACTATGTCTGGACATGGTAGTGGTGAACATGCTGACTCTGTCATTCTGACTCTGGTTTATAATTATTAGAATTTTTTTTGTTTTTCTCCATTATTACTTTGTCGCACACAATAGCCATACTTTAGCCTCAACAGGAAGACTTTTTAGGACCATTTCCACATGATGCTGTAGTATAAGCAACCAGACATCACATATCTGACACGACACACGTCTACCTATAGGTGGCGCTCCAATAGAGGCAGACATGTTTGGCGCTGTATCTCAAAAATGAATGAAATTTTTACATACATATTTTTGCCTCTCATTTCTTCCATCCTCCACAATCTAATTCACCATGCCACCACACATTTGTGCCTATTAGATTTTTTTCTACACCAAATGAAACGAGAGGCATCACAGTTATCTAATTTTAAAGCTAGCTGCCTTATTTAGAACTCTGAACCTGGAAAAACCTGCAATAGGCGCAAAATGCCCATGGGACGACTTGCACCGTACCATAAATTGCAATATACCCTGATTTGCTCCAATCCTGAATTGCTCCATACCCCGAGTGCGCTGCTTCAAGCCCGTCC
Source organism: Pseudorhombus dupliciocellatus (assembly GCA_016785235.1). NCBI lineage: Eukaryota > Metazoa > Chordata > Actinopteri > Pleuronectiformes > Paralichthyidae > Pseudorhombus > Pseudorhombus dupliciocellatus. Next base: position 330,372 of record JAFBJW010000024.1, read on the forward strand.
ATACCTGCTCGCAGGTCTAGTATTCATTTTGGTCTTCTTCTGTCCATTCATCAAAACCAACGGGTTCTCATTAGTTTCTCCCTTATCGCGAGACTTGCACCGAGATCTCGTTCCGAACAACCTGCCTGCGGGACGACGCGTGAACGAACCTGCTTGAGAAGCGTTTTCACGGATTAAACCGGTGCAGACGTGTAGCCTCGGACCCCAGCCTGCACCCGCTGCGCTGTTCCCAGCATTCCGCTGGAGGACGACCTGAAACCGGCTCGCAGCAGCGCTAGCTGCGCTCCATTGGGTCTCTTGTTTACACTGTAGCTTCTAGCTAAGGCTAGCTAGCATCGGTCTACACGCTGGAGGTGTCTCTTTTTGACAACCTGTGTTCTTGAAGCGAGCTTGTGGAAAACATGTTTTTAGCCTTTCACCATGCAGACTAGATTAATAGCTCCCACTGCATCGACTGTCATCGCTGCCTTCAGCAGCAGCGTTAGCCTGCGATACAGTAATAATACTAATATACAGCTTTATCGATATTGAGCTAAAACGCCACACAGGTGGGTCACCACCAGATTATAGTTAAAGGTTAAAGGCGGAAATAAAGCGCAGGCATGTCGTAGCTTCTCAGAATGGCAGCATCTGATGGCAGCTTCTAAGTGCCCGGGCAGAGGAGCGTTCAGCGGCGGCCACACTGCTCCCCGGCGGCCGGCTCCGGAGGCCGGGCGCAGAGGCAAACAGCGCGGAGACCCGGCCGCTGGCGTCAAGGCTTCGCCGCTGAAGCTCCGGGCGATGGAGTCGGTCCGGAGCGCCTTCCACGCGCAGCTGGCCACCGTCATGGACTCCCTGCTGGCCGCCGCCGTGTGCGAGATCGCCAAGATCTTCGAGGGCAGCCTGTGCGAGCAGCAGGCGGAGCTGGCGCAGAAGACCGACGAGATCTCCGTCCTGCGGGGCAAGCTGGAGAAGATGGAGAGGAGGCAGCGGGCGAGGAGCGGCCCGACCGAGGGAGGGGAGGTGGCACCGGCGGAGAGGGACGGCAGCGCGAGGCAGCAGAGCCCGGCAGCACCAGGCAACAATAATACTCATCACCCTTTATTATTCATCCACACATCGTATATCAATAATACAGCTCACTGATGGAATTCTTTTGTAATACATTTGTCTCACAATGCAAGTCAGTGAAATTGTATCTGATAATTATGACAGTTGTTGATAATTAAATGGGTCCATCTCTCCTCCCTGACCCACGTTGTCGTGATCATTTGTGCTGTGTGTTTTTGCACGATCTTGCTAGAGAATCGATCAAAATGTAACCCGGATCGACAGGTTGGATGCGAAGAGCAAACCCATCTACAGGGCCGGTCCTACGATTTTGGTGGCCCTAACCAAGACAGTGACTGTAGCATATGTTGAAATAAAGAGAGGGTCAAAAACCAAATCACACACTGAGCGTGTGGCCCCCTTTAGCAGCTAAGAGTGTTAATGCCAGCAGCTGGCCTGGCCCATCTAGTATTAGTATCTGAATATTATGAACACCATTTTACAGAGATGAACATTTACGTATGAACTCGCACCAGAGAGTTTTATCGTTAACCATCTTAACTTTTTGTGCACAGGTCTGAATGCGGGGAACAACGTGTCTTCTCAACCAGACCCAGTAGAAGTGCTCAGCCAGAGCCTCAGTGGACTGAAAGAGGAGGTGACTGGGCAGGAGGGAGCTTCAGTAAAGCATGAGGTCAGATCCTGTCTTTCTTCTCAGTGATTCAAAGATATATTGAGTCATTTTGTTTTCTGAATGGCTACCACCAAGTGTTTTTGTGGATCTTAGTGTTCAGTGGTTTTTACAGACTTGTTTGATTTATAATCTACAGCATGCCGGTTCACAGCCTGCCCTGGGGTCTGTCGCCGTTCAGACTGTGGAGGGAAGCCTTGCTGCTGGCTACCAGGGGCAGATGGATAATTTGCCTATGACACAAGCCAAGTCCAAATGTAACATGTTATCAAATTCTTCACTTGCCGTTTACCATTAATTTGTTCGTTAAAGGTGACCTCTTTGAGTATTTGAACAGATGGCGTGAAGTAAGCGTGTCAGTTTTTTATTTCGTCCCTCATTTGTCTGCAGTGTCTCATTGGGACCAGGGCGGTCGCAGTGCAGTTCACAGACCTGTCCAGGATCAAGCCTCCACCCCTTTTCTCTCAATCTCCCAGAGTGGACGTTGTTCTCCAAGGCCTGACCCAACCTTAGTTCAACCAGGGGATTGGTTACCAGCGTTGGAGGCCACCCGCAGTAGGATGTCCACTCTTGAGAATGTGCAGGCAGATGGCACCACGTGTCCGGCGAGCAGCAGTGCTGGCACCGACTCCTCCTGCTTCCGACCGGGCTTTTGCTCTGACGAGACCAGCAATGAAGACGACAATAGTTCTTTCCCTTTCCTGGACCAGGAGCCCGAGAACCAAGACTCAAATCAGAACTCTGTGCAGGCTCAGGGTGCTGGGCAGAGGGAGGCCCTGCAGGATCAGCTCCCAGTTCCCTCTGGGGAATCGCCATGGAGACTCAGAGAGGGTGGGAGAGGAGCCGTCAATCATACACGGCGAGTTACAGCTTTGGGCAGCAGAGATCCTCTGAGACCTCAGTCCAACTCACAGTCGCTCGCGTTACGTCACACAAATGCTCTCAGCCACCCTCCAGCTCCTGGTGGAGGGACTGGACGACCATACACCTGCCCGTACTGCTCCAAGTGTTTCACCTACCCCTCCCACCAGCGCAGGCATCTTCTGCGCCACACGGGCGTCAGACTGCATCCCTGTCAGTTCTGTGACAAGAGCTTCCTCACTCCCTCCGAGCTGACAGTTCACACCCGCACGCACACAGGCGAGCGGCCTTTTGGCTGCGCTCAGTGTGGCAAGCGCTTTGCCCGCAGCGGGAACTTGAGAGCGCACCAACGGGATGTGCACATGGGAAAGAGGCCCTTCGCCTGCACAGAGTGTGGGAAGAGATTCGCTCACAGGGGGAATTTGAGGGTGCACAATCACCGGGTACACCAAGGAGATCCCTACTACATGGAGGACCAGCAGGAGCCCAACATTGGGCAGAATCCCATTTGAAAGTTAAAAACAAAACAAAATCTGGTTTCGCACTTTAATTTTGTCGTCAAGACCAAGAGCCTGAATTCATCAATGAACACCTGCAACAGCTGGAAAGTTTTTCAGAATTTTTGTTTGTATCTTTTTTTAAAAATTTGCAATGTGGGCACTTTCAAATGAAGTATGACTACTTCATAATTTTATCTTCAGTGATCATTCATAGTCAGAATTAAGGGTCACACTAGGAAGGAAACACTGTTTTTACTCTATTACTGACTGGGTATAATTACAGATGGGAAGCATTGGCTGTTTTTGTACAAAAAAAAATGTCCAGGTTGACCCAATCCTCCAGTGATTTTCCTCCCTGTCAGCCACCGAACCGGTCGACTCACCATATCATTCCTCGAGATGAGAGTACGAAGTTTTTCATGAAGCCAGCAAAGCAAGGCTAGTTGATATTAGATTTAGACATGTGGCATGCAACATTGTGCTTATCTACTGCCCATCTCCTCCCACATATTTTCACTGTGCTTACAATGTTATTGCAAAAAATACACAACTATATATATACTACTATGTCTTTGCACAGTTAGATTAAAAAATGTACTCGTAAAAAAAAAAAAAAAAAAAGATTTGTTCTCGTCAATTTGAAGCGATGCATGCAAATCATCTGATGTTGTTGCACTGCTGTTTGTTAGACACCAGGGGGCAGTGTGGACGTGCACAAGGGTTGCATTGCATTGTTTTGGGGATCATTGTAGTTGCGAGACGCCTTTCAGCATTCACACTTTCCACTCAGCGTTTGCATGTGTGTCATCATCACACCCTCGCTCAGTTTGAGGTGTGTTCTTAACCCTCTGGTTTCATTCAAATTGATGAGCCTTTCGAGTCATTCAGTGACATACATATTCATACAAGTGTCCACTTCCACAAACTTTGATTAAAATACCATATCATCAACTTCTTTCTTAATCAAAACCATTCAATATTTTAACATTTTATGGAAATCAACCCTTCAAATGCTAGTTTGAATACATGATAAATTACAGGGATAATTTTAGGACAAAAACAAAACAGAGCACTTTCAAGGAGATCACATGAAGACGGAACTTTTCTTTGTTAAAACACCTACGTACAAAAGGGCCTGAAGCATGTGGGATGTGTTGAGGCTGCTGAGATGTCTCTTACTCTCTTTTCACACTAACCCTGCACTCAGCCTCAGCTGCTGAGCGACTGTGTGTGTGTGTGTGCGCGCTTTCAGTAACTGCTGCTCCTGCCCCCCCCCCACTTAGCCTTAGACAAATATGACTAGGAACGATTAAACTTACATATATATTCATATTCATATTTGTGGATATATATGGAAAAGAGGAGCAAATTGTCTTTGTTCTACTGTTAATGCCGGAGGATTGACTCGCCACTGAGTGAAGCTGTCAGCTCTCGGTAACTTTATGTGAACGTGCTGTGTAAGTGCTGTACTTATGAGTGTCAGGTCGCACAGAAATCCAAATCCATGTGCAGATTTGGGTCTCAAACTGAGAGCCTGCGTGAACCACCTTCATAAGTCAGGGTCGCGCAGGCTTTGCTGTATTTTCTGTTTATACATTTGCTTATGTGTAATCGCCTTTTTTTTTTTGGTCTAAGCAGCTTTGCCCCAGGGGAGATGGGCAACAAATGAACAGCTGACCAGACTGAGGAGGATGTATACGTCTGAGTTCATATGAGGCAAAGCTTCTTTCAAACGAGCATTCCTGTGTTTTTCCCACTGGCGCTATTACTTTGATTAATTTAAAATCTGTTTTCACACTTGACGTGTAATAACAACTAACAGTGTCAGGCAGCCATGTTCCCAGCAGTGTTGATCACTGTTACCAATGTGTTGTCTTGCAGGGATCAGGCGATAACGTGCTCCTTACCTTTTTATGTTACTGTGTCCCAGTGTATTTATCTTTCTCTTGCCCCTGAGGCTGTGGCTTTAATTTGCCAGAAAAAATAAATAAACGCAGTCTCAGCCTCTTACAACCCCCCTTGCCCTTTAGGCCTGTGGATTCATTCCATCACCAACCCATAATCCTTGGGGAGTAAAAGTGTCCCCCGCCTCTCCTGACATGCTGCACACGCTTAAAATGAGATGAAGCATTACACCCCACTGAGGAATTAGTCAGAATATCCCCCTGGATGCTGCCTGTGTTCATTCCTTTACCTTCTCCAGTCTCAGGTGTGTGTATTTGTATATTAATACACTTGTCCTGGTTGTATTTACATGCACACGTAGCTCACTCCCTGTGTGTGTGTTGGGACTGTAAGGGGTTTAGCATTGCTCCGAGGCTTTTCATAATCTACCTAGTCCCTCCAGTCCACTGGGCTGCAGTTACATGGGGGGTTGCCATTACTGTAGTGAACCCCCCCCCAGGGGATTTCGGCGCTGTCTGCTGCTCAAGGCAGTGAGTTGATCCATCGTCTGCTGACTGTATTTAAGCACTCACTTAATGTGCTAATAGTGTTAGACTGGAGAGACGCTGCAGAGCTTTTAACTTTCATCTCTTAAAGCTCTTTGTCTGCGGAAAATGTTGATTTCATGCCTGCTGGGCTTAAAGTCCACTGGCAATCCATCGGCATCGTCAAATACTGAGGGAGGCTGTGGATGGAGATGTGATGGGATAACATAAACATGTTTGTTTCAAAGACCCTCCTATTTTTTGTGGGTGTGTGATGCCAACAGTTGATTGCATGGACAGATTGCTGCTTCAGCCCTGGGCTTCACGTGCACGTGTTTTATTAAATGTGTGTTACTGGGCCGCTGTCCCTGGATTGGATCTCCACCAGACAGCGGCTCTGAGCTCTCTCTTCACATTCTGGGGGTCACAGAGCATGATGGAGGGCTGGGAGTACATTATCATCCTCCGTCAGAGTTACTGGGGTTTTGACTGTGAGTGTGTGTGTGTGTGTGTGTCTGCACAAGTGTCTGTGTTCACCATCGGCTGCTCTGGGTTGCTAAGCAACCCCATGTCTGCACATTGGAGTGGGGGTGGAGAGGGAGAGAAGCACCAGGTCAACAGAGACAGACTCTCAGCAGCGCTGCTGCGTCTGATTGGACAGATCGCTGCCCCTGATGAATGATGCTGATGGTTATCATGTTGACTCGCTGTACGACTGAATACTGCCGGGGTCTCTTAAGAACATGAATTCAGTTTGAACCATCAGAAGCTGTGCGTGAAATCCTAGTTTTCTTACTGAAGTGCATGTGGCACATTCGGAACAACTTTGTACGGTTAAAATGGAATGTGTGGATCCATTTTTCCAAAGTCACATGATGCATTCGACGCATTCGATCCTTTCTAGAGATAAAGGAGAAATTGAGGGGAGATACAAAGATAAAAAAAAATAAAGTGACGATGTATTTGTGATGGTTTTCTGTCATATCAACTTAAATGATGGCAAGGAACCAAACACAGATTGATTTCTGTTTTTAGGAAAAGTGAATCTAGAAAAGCACAATACTGTATGTGCTTGAGACAATGAAACTGAGTGGACTTGTTTTTTTTTTTATTTTTTAATTTTGGTTTGGTTTGTCTTTTGTATTGAGTGTGGGCTTTATGCTAATTTGATGACAGCTTCAGTTTATGAACTAAACATGAGTCACCGGTGACTCAACTCATCAGCTGCAAATGACTTTGTTGTTTCACTGCTCGTCTCCATCAAGTTTTCACGAAACCCTCCAGACTCCAGCCGTCAGGTTGGCTCTGCCTTCCCTCATCTAATAACCATACCCATCGAGGGCAGAGGCTTTTCTGATTAATTATAAAAGACCAGATGTCTCCACCATTGCTGCAGGAGGAGACGATATGAGGACGCAGTATACTCTCACATACTCACTGAGGGGAAAATGGGTTCAAGTGACGTTGAGGTCGTCACACTCAGCGATCACCTAGGAAACCAACGACCGGTCCAAGGCCAAGCCTTCGCGGCTGAATGGCGCGGCCACTACGGGAGATAGATTGGAGGCCAGTTAATAAGGACAAGCTGCACTGGACTTACTGTACCTGAACATGCCTCCCGTGCAGGCTGATGGTGGTGATTAGGGTCTGAGGCTCGTACAGTGGGGCAGGGAGGGCAGTGGAGGGTCAGGATTGGATTCAGCGTATTTAAATAAACATGCCAAATGTTTTAAGTGCTTAATTAATGATGAGCTGGTGATAACTTAGTGTTTGGCTGTGACACGTAAACAATTCCACTCCAACAACAGAAGCCCTTATGTCCTGGGATCCTGGTTGCAGCAGGGTTGGAAAGTCTCTTGTTCCCCGAGCTGAGAGTTCCCCCAAGTGTGTGTTAACCGGATTTTGGCTCATGCGTGTTTTAATTTATTTTACTTTACAGACTGGTGCCTTCCTGGCAGACACTAAGACGGTTCGCTGACGAGGAAGGTTGAGCATCTATGAAGCTTTTTTTGTCTTCGTGGGTCAGCCAGAGCAAAAAGGTACAAGAATAACACAAAGCCTAAATCCATCATCCAGCCAGAGTCGTTTGCTAACATGGTAGCCCAGCATGCTACACACTGTTAGCTACAGTTAGCCTTGTTTAGCCAGCTATTGTTAGTTTGAGCATTTTGGATGTTTTTCTGCACCATAATAACTTTGATAAAATGGAAGCAGGTGTATGTTTTAAGTACTGTAATGATAAATATATCTCCTCTCATGTCGGGTTATGCTGCTAAACAACATCGTGACCCTTTATTCCCTTTCTTTGAAAGTATTGAACTGTTAATTTCCCTTATTGATTTATTCATCATTTTTCTTTAAGTGAATCAATAAGTGTCAAAAATGAATGACAATGCTGTCAGAATGTCTAAAAGTCAGTTTTATCCAAACATCAAAACAAAACTCAAAGACATAGTACATTGCTTTAATTATTGATCACACAGTAATTGATGGTTAATATCAAAAATCCGTTTCATTTAAATGCACTACAGATAAAAAAAAATCCCTTTGGATCATATAATCATGTCTTGTTAATAAAACTTTGCATAAAGCCATCCTGTATACATATATCAGTTAACCAAAGCTAAAAGGTTGAATGTTACACCGACGGGGTCATCGGTATAAGAGCTAGAAACCAAATGGGTTTATGGATTTAACCAGGGGGGGATTTTGGTGGCATATGGTTGGGGTGAACATGTGGGGATAGGTAGAACAGTAGCTGTATGTGTGACGCAGCGGGTGGGCTCAGCAGAGCTTGGTGGTGGATGTTCTGCTGGCGGGGGGCAGTTAGAGAGGGCAGATATGGCGGTGGTCTGTGGAGCGTTGCCCATCGCTGGCGAGGGGCGGGTGGGGGAGGGCGATCCTGGCAGTCTTGGAGTAAGTCCGATAAACAGCTCTTCTCGTCTCCTGCTGGGGGTGCATTTGTGTGTGTGTGCGGAGTGGGGGGTTTAAAGCCTGATGGCAGACAGCCAGCACCAGTGATGGCACCAACTGTCACTGGCAGCCCGTCACTCTCCGGCGCCACGCTGAATGAGGCCTCTCTGTGTGGGAAAGGGTTTTTTCTCTCAGTTACTGGTCAGGTGTTTTTGTATTTTTTTCAGATATTTATTATATATTTATTTTTCACTGATTGTTAATCAATAAATCAACAAAATTGTTCACGTCCCCCCTTTTAAATGTAGCTGTCACTTTGTTGATTCATGTGATTCATGAAGCAATCAACAGAGAAGAGTGATTTAAACCTAAATATTGTCTGTTACACGTGAAAGATCATCTCACAGATCACGAAACTAGTCTTTGGTTAACAATATACACAATATTATATATAATATAATATGTATAAATTGTATATTAGCTTCTTTTTTATGAAAATATCCTCTAAAATGTTGATGATTGTGGTTAATCTCTACAGCAGCATTTTTCCTCTGAGTCTTAAACCCTTTTAATCAGAATGCTATGCTAAATTCAGTGGTGGCTGGTGTCATATTCAGTGCACAAATTCATAATGAATATTATGTTTTAATCCTCTCTCTTCAATCGCTTTAAGAAAGTGAATAAACAGAGAGTGATATTGATTACATTCAAATTCATAGAATTGTAAATAGGACCTGATAATCCTGATATGATATTGCTGTTGGTGTAAATGATACACAGCATTTATAAAAAAATGAAATCTAGTTCTCTGCAGACAGGCGTGTGTGTGTGTTAATTGAATAATGTCTCCAGGTGATCCCTCTAGTAGTCACTGTACTGTGGTTCATACTCAGTCATGTGAGACGGTGCTAACCCCCCCCCCCCCCATTAATCACAACCTCATAAGACACTCTCTCTCCTCCATCCCTCTCTGTTTCTTCATCATATTTAATCACCTGCAGTCACTGGTCGGGCAGATCTCGGGTCTGCAATGATTGGCTACGCCGGCGAGTGGGTGGAGCCAGCGCCGATGCATCACATACGTAGCAGCGCAGCAGGACCGATCCTCTCTCTCTCTCTCTCTCTCTCTCTCTCTCTCTCTACCTCTCACTCCGCCTTTCATACATACGCCAGAGCGCAGACTGCAGCAGAACGCAGGGCCGGCAGGATTTTCCTCCTCACGCTGGAACAGCTGAGAACCCACAGAATCGGTCACCTTCTGCGGAGGGGAGGGATGCTGTCTGTGGAGGAGCCGCTGAGCAGCACCTGACCGACAAGCTGCCGAGTGTGTTGGTGAGTGTGCGCGCGTGTGTGCTGTGTATTTGCATGTGTATATGTGTGTGTGTGTGTGTGTGTGTGTGTGGGGGGGGTTCACTGCAGAAGAAGCAGCACTGCAGATGACCAGGGGCTCTGCTCATCCCCTTCTCCCCTCCCCCCACTCTCCTCCTCTCCAGCGCCTCTCCTCCTCCTCCTCCTCCTCCTCTGCTCCTGGAGCATCTGTTAACAAGTCGGGACTTAAGCGCTTTCTGAGAGTTCGGCGCTGCCGTTGTGCGTCTGCTTGTGAGAGACGCTGTAATTGCTTTTGCCACAGCTGGACTCAGCAGCTGCAGGGTGGACTGAAACTGCGCTGGACGCCCCCCCCCCCCCCCCCCCTCTCCCCAGAGCCCCCCCCTGCAGCACTGTGCTGGCAGCTCAAACCTCCCTGTTGCAGGTTTGGCTCGTGTGGACTCCTACACACACTCGCATCCCTCCTACTGGATTGGCCCATCGCGCCCCCACCCCCTCCCCCATTTAAGGACAGGATGCCTGGCTCTGCGCCGCTGTGCTGAGGAGGCGTCGGCGGGCAGCAGCATGGGCGCTGCGCTGGCCAGCATCCCCACAACCCCCTGCACCACCGATCTGCCACCACCACGCTGCCCCACCGAGACGGGCGCCCCCCCCACCCCCGCTGATGGGCGAAGACACTGACGCCACCCCAGCACTCAACCACCGCGGCTTCCTCCCCGACCACAACTATGTGACTGAAGGTAAGAGGACGACAGGAGAAGACGAGCGACTGCGTGTCCCCCCGGGGGTTTCAGTCTTCTCCCATGTGAGCGCGGGTATGTGTCAGACTTTGTGCAGTGTGCGTCTGTCTGCGTGAATGCTTGTCTGAAACAATCCGGCATAGAACAGCGTCTTGAGTGTTCAAACAATTGACCGAGAGAGAAAACGCTGCAACATAAAATCATCATTGACAAGTTTTCGTCCTTCACCGTTCCTTCCTGTTGTGTGTGTGTGTGTGTGTGTGTGTGTGTGTGTTTTGTCATCAGTTCCCGGCCTCGTGCAACACAGCTGTTCAGCTGCACTGCAGGGACGAACTGATCTGGCCTATCTCCAAATGTGTCTGTTTCTGAAACTGCAGAAATTTCCACCGCGTACTCATTTCACCGCATTTCATCACACGTGTCCCGTGTGTTCCTCCGTGTGTTGAATATTGCAGGTGCTCTGAGTTCCTTTGGTTTGTTTTGTAAAAAAAAAAAACAAAAAAAAAAAGCAGATGGATTACAACCCTGGATAACCCTCCTCCTCCCTTCAGCTGATCTCCGTGACTCTTGTAATCTCACCTGCACACAAGCCTCCCCGCCTGCCTGGCTGCCTGTCCCCAGAACAGCGGATTATCATTATCGAATGTTGTGTGATCATTTATGATCCTCCTGTCATCGCAGGGCGGGAATAAAGCTTCCCGTGTCCGTGTCGTGACGTCACCTCCCACACGCAGCGGCGCTCGCTGTATCCAGGGGGACCTGTGGTGCTGCCTGTTGATTGTGCAAACGCTCGCGTGTTCACTCATCGCAGCGGTTTGCTGAGAGGATTAAAGACTATTTCTGTTTGTTTTCGCCGTGTGCTTTTTGTCTGCGGGCGCGCGAGTGTCGGTGTGTTGTACACAGACGTGTTTCCATGTGCAGTGTTTGTCTTTGTCCATTTCAGAGAGGGACTGTGAGTGAGTGGCAAGAAATCTGTTGTAACACCCGTGGCCAGCCCCATCCATTATTGCCATAGCAACAGCCCATGCTGATAAACACGCTGCTTTTCATGCTTGGCCCATATGATTGACAGGTCGTCTCCACCCACCAATAATGGCGGTATTAATTATTTCACACATCCCAGGCAGACAGGGTGAATTGCTGATTAGCTCCCACCAAGGTGGACACACCACTGAGCACTGATGGTGTGAAAGGGACCAGCAAAACATGGAACGACCCTAAAAAAAAAAAAAAAAAAAAAAGGATAAGCAGCAGTTGAATAAGAGCAATCAATCTGGAAAGAATTCCACTAATGCCAAACAAGGACAACATCCTGGCCCAAATTAACCAAATGATTCATTACATGCCTCTTTTTCTGAATCCACTCCAACCCCTCTGCCTTTCCGCCACAATCACCCCACCCCCTCTTCCATACTCCTGTACCCCATCAGTCCCTCCAGCACAACTCTCAGCACTGCCCAGTGCTGAAGTGAAGTGGTGCAACTATTATCCAACAGTGCTCTTAAGGCTGCTCAAACACAATGAACCTCGGTGTGTGTGTGTGTGTGTGTGTCTTATGCTTGGTGTATCCTGTTCTCTCCAGTGTCTCCATCTTTCCTTCTGTATTGTTTTGTTCATCATGGTGTTGCATTCCTATTCATGTGCGTCTTTCTGTCTGCTCAGGTCTGTGTGTAAATATATGTGTGTGTGCGCGCGCATGCATAACAGTGTGTCTGTAGAGCTTCCCGTGGGGATTCCCCCTGCCCTTTAACTCTTAAAGGGGAGGGATGCTTAACCTCCCTCTCCATCCCTCCTGTCCTTTCTTTCCTTCATCTCTTTCTCCCTCTCCTCTCCTCCCTCCCCTTCTCTCTCTCTCTCTCTCTCCGTTTGACTTTCTCAGTCTCTCCCTCAAGCTCACCTCCAGCTGCAATATTGTTCATTTAATGTTACAAATTCAAATCTTTGTTCGTTAAGTTAAGTAAAAAAAAAAAAAAACCATTATTTTCTCCGCGCGATATAAAATATAGTGTCAACCTTTGTACAGAGAATTGTAAAACTACTCATGTCAAGGACCTTAAAGACACAACCAGGCATCTGGACAAAGTTACTTTGACTATTGTCGTCATAGAATCCACCAGTGGGTAAATTGTAAATACAGACCTGAACATTTAAAGCGGGAGAGAAGCCATTCCACCTTCCTCCTCATCCCTGTGCTGGTAGTGAATTATGGTCTCCTCCAGAGCAGCTTTTCATATTAGCAAGAGACAAACTGAGAGTCTGTCCCATTCGTCTTTTATATTTGTTCATTTCTCCTCATCCTCCAGCAAACCCTCCATGTGAACATTTCGTCTTACATACGATCATGAACATGCCACCAGCAATTTTTTTATTTTTTTTGGTAATGGAGTAACTCAGTCCCTACCCTTCACCCTTATACCCCCCCCCCCCCCCCGCCCCCCGCCCACGCCTTCTTAATTCCCTCCTCTCCCGCTGCCTCCCTGTTGCCCTCCACCTCCCTCCCTCCTTTCCCTTCCCTCCATCCTTGCTCCTCTTGCAGGGCGTCTCCTGGCTATAGCCTGAAGAGCTCCGCCCATCCTGTCCACCCCTCTCCACCCTGGAGTCCTCCCCCAGGATGTTGAGCCCCATCCAGGTCCTGTGCTCCGACATCACTACCCTTTCCCTGGAGCCTGAGCCGTTTGCCTCTTACACTGAAGGTGTGTGCTCTCTCTCCTCTTTCTCCCGACGGTCATGTCTGTCACTCATTTTGCGACACCAGACCCCAGTGTGCGACGTGAGAGTGTGGATGTGTGAGTAAATACTTTTGAATGAGGTGAATTCTCATGTGAGTGTTATAAATATCGAAACATCACTTTGTCTCTTTCCATCCATCTCACCCTTTTTGTACGTCTCTATTTTTGTACTTTCCTTTTTATTTTTGCCTCACTGTGTGTGTGTGTCTTAGTGTGTGTCATTGATCTCTTTTAATAGTTTGGCCAGATGACACGTTGTTTTCTTCAAAGCCTACGTCTACTTCCTTTGAATACGAAAGAAGACACACTTTCTACTGCACAAACATCCACGAGTCAACCAGTTCATTTTCTGCATTTTGGGCTAAAATGGCTTAAGGATAAGGATTAATTGATCATCGAAATCATCAGCCAATCATTACAGCTCTGCGCTAAAGGACGAGAGTTTTTCTGAGGATTATGTTTCAGTCGTTATGGATTTATTAAAGAATTTATTTCAGGCTTTTGCTCTTAATCTGAATTTTGACTGGGTGCAAACCAGCTAAGCTCTTAATCTTGTCTTTTATGTAGCAGTCTCACAAATGTGTTGGAAAAACAAATTGATTTGTATTGAAAAATGACTCGCACGTCTGAGGCTGTCTAAGAGGAGGAGCTTACAGTCAGCTGACCACAGAGCCGGCAGGTCTCACTGTGGCTGGTGGCTGCGTTTGTCCTTCTAATTGTTTGTGTCCATAACCATTAGGCTCACACAGGCTCTGCTCCATTACTGCAGTGTGTGTTTGAAGAAATGGCAGATTCCCTGCTGCCCTCCGTTTAAATCAGTCCTCTCCACACGTGCGCTTCTAACACAAACACACGCCTGTTTTTTCCCCCAAATAACACCAGAACTGCAGGACAGGGATCAATTCTGTGTTGTGTCCCTCCGGCAGTTTCTCCCCTCAGCTCACCCCCCCCCCCCACCCCCCATTTATTTCTCTACTGGGTAATTGGAGTACACACTTGTGCACGCTTACACAGGAAATGTGGGCGCTTGAGCTGCAGCACACACACACACACACACACACGCACACGCACACACTCTCCAACACAGACACACACACACCTCCTGCTGAGTGGTGACTTAAGGAGTGTGTGTTTTTGGCTCAGCTGTAATGGTTCATGTTTACCCAGACCCAAGATATCTATAATTGGGACTGTAGGACGCCTGCTGCCGGAACACACACACACACATAGATCTCTCCTCTTCCATTTTTTCATTATTTCTAATTCATGTCATGGTTGGAAAAGTTATTTATTATCATCATCAACTTAACAGCCAAATATTTGATCAGTTTCATTCTTCATAGAAGTGCAGATAAATGGGAAATATTTATTAAGTTATTTTATCTAATGTGTAAGCAGCAGATCATGGTTGATAAGCTTGTTCAGCGGATCACTTCATAATCAGTTAATGTTTCTGAAACCAGTGAAACATGGCCGTCATTAATGTTCATGCATTTGTTTTAGTTTCTAATATCAGTTAATATACTCATGAACAACTGAGTGGTACAGTGTTTTTCATGTGTCAACTCTACATGTGTTTTAATCATTGAGCAGCTGCTCACCTCACAGTGCATTTCACTTCCTGTCCGGTTATCTCTTGTGCACGGTGTCACTGTCGCTGGGTTCATTCATGTGTGTGTATCATTGTCTGTTCATATAGTGTGTATCTTTACTATGTGCGCAGCCCGTGCACTCACCCTGTGTTCCCATCCACACATCCACCCTGTGAGACACAGTGACACATTAAACCAGTGCAGCGTCCAGTGGTGAGTCCCGGGGGAGAGCCACAGCCTGCGTCTGCAGTGCTTGTGTTTCCAAGGTTTTTATTTTCTGTTGCACTCCGATAATCAGGAAACTGAGAGAGACATATTGGTGTGTGTGTGTGTGTTTGTGACACTGAGGACTGGAGGGGAGAGTGTGTGCTCCATATTTTATTCAGCTCTGATGTGGACTGCCTCATGGTTTTGCTTAGCGTAGCTCTTTCTCTGTGTCAGCTCAGTAGAGAGACAGCTCTCCGTGAGCGTGCTCCAGTCCACCCTCACATGC
This sequence comes from Pseudorhombus dupliciocellatus, assembly GCA_016785235.1. NCBI lineage: Eukaryota > Metazoa > Chordata > Actinopteri > Pleuronectiformes > Paralichthyidae > Pseudorhombus > Pseudorhombus dupliciocellatus. The sequence continues at coordinate 345,675 of JAFBJW010000024.1, forward strand.
ACTAAGAACTCCCAGGTGTGTGTATATGTGTCCATTTGATTGCATGTGTAGGCAGTGTGTATTTCTGTATTGGGTGGCATGAATGAATGAATTATCTGCGTGTCCTCGGCGTGGGTCATAGCGTGCGCTGCGTCTCCATGCATTCATCTGGGAATATTTGTTACTGGACAAAAGTGCAGCGCCATAATTATTTTACGGCTTCCTGTGAAGACTGGATTGATGAATCCCACTTCCGCCTTCACAGGACTGCCATATACGGTTAACTATTATGAGTACTGCAGCCTCTGGTTGGCTCGGCTTGTTACTATGGCAACCCCTGTTCACCGGAGGACCCCCTCCAACCGCCTCCTCCTCCTTCTCCCCCCTCCACCTCCCTTTCCATCCTTCCCATTCTTCTACCACTACCAGCATCATCACCACGACACAGACATGCTAACACTCGGTTCGACAGAATGGTGCTGTGGGGGAGGGATGAGAGGATGAGAGGGAGCTGAGTGTGGAACCAAATGAGAGAGTGAAATGGGTCAAAAAGAGGGAAATTGAGGAAACAGATGAGATGACAAAAGCATACGTGGAGGGGGTGAAGAGAGAACACCTGAGATCGGAAAAGTGTCATGAAGCGAACTGAGAGATGAAGTGAAATACTAAATGAAAAGAGAGGAAATGGTGGAGTGTGTCAGCCCTGCCTCCACTCTCTCTCTCAAGGCCACCATGAAATAATCAAGGCTGCTGTTTCGAATCTCTCTGTCCGTGTGCTCTTCACACTTTGATTCTTTCTGAGGAAAAAATAAAATCCAAACTCGGCTCACTGCACAGATTTAATGAAAGCATGTATTGTTTTGTTTTGGGATTCTGGTTGAGTGGATGAGCTCATGGATCGTGGAGCTTCTTTTTTTCATTACCAATGAGACAGTACATGGATCAAATGTTTTTGTTCTTTTTTCAAGACTAAAGCGCTGAAGTCATCACTATGGCGATCATCTCACACTTTTTCTTTCACAATTTTCAAGTGTGAAAACTGTCTGAGATTTATCCAACCACAGATTGTAGGTTGACAACTGAACTGGACATTTGGTTCACTAGACAGGCTGGAAAAATAATCAGGAGACCTACATCAGGAAACAGAAACACTTTATAATCATCCATCACTGCCACAGATCTGAAGAGCTTTACATACAATGTCTTTAGATGCTGATCTCACATGCTCCGATATGAATGAGGATGTATCCGAGTGCTTTCTCCATGTGTTGTATTGTGTACTGTGGGATGCAGGGTGGACCGGTGAAGCGCTGAGTCAGTAAATCCTAAGTGGTTAACGATGCGCTTACTCATCATATACACAGAACTGCCACTGAGTGAGACTGTTTTGTGCGTTTGGGGACACGGAGCCAGATATAATAAAATCACTAATGCAAACACACACTGAGACTTCACACTGATGATGGTTACGACACACACGCAAACCCACACAGGCTGTGAACTCACGGGACCCTGAGATCCTGTGCGTCACTGTGTCGTTGTCACGTTGTGGAGCACAGATAACACCTGTGCAGAATGTTAAGCAGCCGTGTGTGTGTGTGTGTGTGTGTGTGTGGGGTGATATGTGCTATATAACAGGAATTCCCCCTGACAGAATACTTCGATTAGTGTTTTATTCTACACATCATTTGCATATTTTAAATCCACTTACAAGTCCGGTCCAAATCCAGTTACTCCTGTCTTAATCTGAAATCAGATAAACAGTTTAAATACATGAATGATGAATTGTTGTCAATTGGCTAATGGACAATCTCTCTCTCAGCTGATATCATCTCCACTGTTGAGTTCAACCACACTGGAGAGCTCCTGGCCACAGGGGACAAGGGGGGCCGAGTGGTCATCTTTCAGAGGGAACCAGAGGTAAGCTCACACACACTCAAACACACCATTTTTCATCTAAGCTGCAAGAGCAGCAATTAACCAACACAGCCCCCCCCCCCCAGCTACACTTAGGATTGATTGATAAATAGTTGATGCTGCTGTTGGGTCACAGCGTATTAGTACTATTATTATTATTATTTTTGTAGCTGTGTGGATCAAGGTGAAGGTGGCTGAGTGAATTCGGCCGCAGGTGACTGTACGTACGAGCAGGAGCACATTTCTCCTCCCATGTGTACAAACTGCTTTTTCCTTTCCTCAGAGCAAGACTGAGCTGTTCTCCCAAGGAGAGTACAATGTCTACAGCACCTTCCAGAGCCACGAGCCTGAGTTCGACTACCTTAAGAGTCTGGAGATCGAGGAGAAGATCAATAAGATCCGATGGCTGCCTCAGCAGAACGCTGCACACTTCCTACTCTCCACCAATGGTAAAGACACACACACACACACACAGAGGCCTGAGGATGGTGTAGAACTACTGAGGTGTCTGTGTAAATAAAACCCCAAAATGTTTTGAGTGGCGTTTTTAGATGTGGGGTTATTTGAGCTGTCTTATTAACGTTCCTTAATTAACAAGTGTGTGACAGTGAGAGGAGTTTGGTCATGCCATTTTAACTCAGGCTGACTGAGGGAAGAATCAGGCTTTCTGCAGGGAGATTTCTGTGGGACGCACGGTCCATTCTTCAGTTTACGACTCTGTTAGAGGATCTCTATAGATTTTCCCTCAGACTCCTTTTATTGATTGATTTAAGTACTGTATTATTTATGATTGAGGGTATCAAATATGTAGGAGCTGTTTCAGCGGATGGGTGGTGCTGCCGCTGAGATGTCTGCTTGTGTCAGTGTCGGTAAAACAAGGCCTCGCTCCTGTTCTCTTGCTGAGGCACCTTTGTCGATTCTCTCATTTATGTTGCAGTCACGAGCTTGGGCTGTTGAGCTTTTTAATTTTGAGTTAAAAATCAATATTCAGTCTACTTAACGACGTCTCCAGATAACTTCCTGAGCTGGAAATTACCTTTGTTCCTCCCTCTCACTTACGAAGTGCCTCTTGTCTCATCCCATCCCTCTTCCCTTCATTTGTTTTCCAGATAAAACCATTAAGTTGTGGAAGGTGAGTGAGAGAGACAAACGGCCTGAGGGATACAACCTGAAGGATGAGGAGGGTCGCATCAAGGACATCTCCACCGTCACCTCCCTGCAGGTACCCGTCTTGCCGCCCGTGCCGCTGAAACATTCATAAATGCTGCGGGTTGCTCATCATAACTGGGTCAGTGGGCACAGATGTGTTTGCATGTGCAAAAGTGGGTCACTGGCACAAAGGTACGTGTGTGTGTACATGTGAGAGTGTGTGGGGGCAGAGCAATCCTCTGTTTCCAGCTGTGGAGAAAAACGACACAACATCTGCACAGGATCTAAATGAGTCACATGATCAATGCGTCTGCTCTTAGCTGTCAGAACACACACACACACACACACTCGTTGTATGTCCTTCTCGGCTGAAGTGTCTGAGGTCATGTGTTATGGTGGTGTTCCTGTTTTATCCAAATAAGGACACATTTATGTCTTGAATCCATGCACTGGAGGTTATTCCTCATACTTTCAAAACGACACACATTTAATATATTGTCCTCCCTCTCTCTCTTTTTTCGGTCCAGGTGCCGGTATTGATGCCGATGGACCTGATGGTGGAGGTGAGCCCGCGGCGAGTGTTTGCCAACGCCCACACCTACCATGTTAATTCCATCTCCGTCAACTCCGATTATGAGACCTACATGTCAGCTGATGATCTGAGGATCAACCTCTGGCACCTGGACATCACCGACCGCAGCTTCAGTATCCTCTTCACTGTGTGTGTGTTTGCGTGTGCGTGCAAAGACAAGAGACAGAGAACAACAATGTACCTATTAAAGCAGGAGACCTGGAGGATAACTGATGTGTACGTTAACACCCCCCCCCCCCCCTTCCCTCTAAATCCCACTTTGTTGTTTAAAGAAAAAGAAAGCGTGGTGTTGGGGGTGGGGAATATTATTGTTGAGGAGTGGAAATGGAGCTTAATGAATAATTCAGAAGCTGCATGAATATTTCAGCCTGCTTCTGACTTTAATCCAGCTCAGTAGGGCACCGCGTCGTCACAAGTCCCTGACCCAGGCAGGAATTATTATACTACAGTTTATTTGAATATGGAACAAGCCCCCCCCCACATCCAAATCACCTCATATATATTTCTATTGGTTTACTTTATTTCTGCTGTAAATCATCGACACTGTGTTGGTTATTAGCACGTTCACACGCTGTGTGAGTTTCCACATGAGTTTCTCAGGCAGCGATTGAGACCGATCGGGGGCTGAATGACGATCCAGAGGATCCAAACTGCTGTTTCCCTGAATGATGCGTTCTCTCAGACATTGTGGACATCAAACCAGCCAACATGGAGGATCTGACCGAGGTGATAACAGCTGCCGAGTTTCACCCCCACCACTGCAACCTGTTTGTCTACAGCAGCAGCAAAGGCACCCTGCGCCTCTGTGACATGAGAGAGGCAGCGCTGTGTGACAAACATTCCAAACGTGAGTAGCCCGCACATACACACACTCGGCATGTCTGACACTGGTGCACGTGGTCATGCCTGACGTCTGTCTCCAGTGTTTGAGGAGCCCGAGGACCCCAGCGCCCGCTCCTTCTTCTCCGAGATCATCTCCTCTGTGTCCGACGTCAAGTTCAGCCACAGCGGCCGCTACCTGCTCACCAGGGACTACCTGACCGCCAAGGTCTGGGACCTCAACATGGAGAGCAAGCCCCTGGAGACGTACCAGGTGTGTGACGAGGAAAAAAAAAAGAGAAAAATGAATGAATGGTTTTTTACATATTTTCCTTTATGTCCACCCTACTCCCAGAGACAGGATCAGTGAAGCTGTGTAGTATAAACCAGACGTTCCATTCACTATACACGGACATACTCTCTACTACTCTTGGCAAAGCTTCAACCGTTTTCTGGCTTTTCTGTTCTTGCTTCATCATCACTGGCACATACATTGTCTGCTTGGCTCATCACTTTAATATCTTCGTACACAACCGGTACAACCCTGCACTGTCCTCATGAACCAGGCTGATACTTCACTATACTATCCATCCATCCATCCATCCATCCATCCACCCATCCTTCCATCCATCCACCCATCCTTCCATCCATCCATCCACCCATCCTTCCATCCATCCATCCACCCATCCTTCCATCTACCTGTCCATCATCCATCCACCCACCCACCCGTCCATCCATCCATCCACCCATCCTTCCATCCATCCATCCATCCACCCATCCTTCCATCTACCCGTCCATCATCCATCCACCCACCCACCCGTCCATCCATCCATCCACCCATCCTTCCATCCATTCATCCATCCACCCATCCTTCCATCTACCCGTCCATCATCCATCCACCCACCCACCCATCCATCCATCCACCCATCCTTCCATCCATCATCCATCCACCCACCCACCCATCCATCCATCCACCCATCCTTCCATCCATCCATCCATCCACCCATCCACCCATCCATCATCCATCTATCCATCAATCCACCCACCCACCCATCCATCCATCAATCATCCATCCATCCATCCATCCATCTACCCACCCACCCATCTATCTATCCATCCATCCATCCACCCATCCTTCCATCTACCCATCCATCATCCATCCACCCACCCATCCATCCATCCATCCATCCACCCATCCATCCATCCATCCATCCAGCCACCCATCCATCCTTCCATCTACCCATCTATCATCCATCTACCATCCATCATCCATCTACCCATCCATCATCCATCCATCTACCATCCATCATCCATCTACCCATCCATCATCCATCCATCCACCTAGTCATCATCCATACATCCACCTATTCATCATCCATCCATCTTCCCATCCACCCATCCACCCATCATTCCATCCGTCATCAATCATCCATCATCCATCCATCCATCCATCCATCTATCCATCCATCCATCCATCCATCCACCCATTCATTCACCCATCCATCCATCCATCCATCCACCCACCCACCCATCCATCATCCATCTATCCATCTACCCAGCTTCCCCCTCTGAGGAGAATAGAGAGAGATGTTCATAAAGTTTTCTTTCCTGGGGGAACAGCTTCATCAAATGTTTCAATATCAGGAGAGTCCCAAGGTACTATGGGTACTATAGGCCCCCAAGGCAGCAGAGACCCACTCCCAGTCACTCACACCCAGGCTCAGAGGAATCTCATGAGATTTTATTGTGTCATTCAGCCCTCCTGGTGACGGGATGTTCCTGAGCGAGGTCGTCGTCATCATTCTGGAAAAGTTTGCACAGTCGCAGATGAATCATGGGCACGGAGCTGACGCTCACAATCACAGTACTTAGTGATGATTAGATTTTTCCAAAACCTTTTAAGGATAATTGGATTGATAAGGTGCCAGATGATGCACCTCTCCTCCTCAGGCCACACCCGTGCTGAGTTTTTAACTTGAGGCTATAATCCCTGGATCTGTGTGTGTGTGTGTGTGTGTGTGTGTGTGTGTGCTTAAGACCAAAACAGAGAGCTAATGATTGTTAAACCGTGTGTTTGGGCTGGAGATTTGGTTAAAACATATATAAGACAATACCTTGTTTATTATTCTTCTTTCACACATCCACACTCAGTTTGTTTTCACATTATGTCGCTACATAAGTGTTTACATGATCAGCCCCACACACACACACACACACACACACACACACACACACACTTGTGTTGATGCATTGTTGATGCATGTGTGCAGCAGAATTTATCAACTCCTGTTTCCTGGCGAGTGTTTAGTATTCCTGCCGCAGGCATGTGTGTGTGTGTGTGTGTGCCTAACGTGTGAGGGACTGCGAGGCAGCCATGAGTGGGAGGCGAAGACGCACCGGAGCTATTCATAGGTCGCCAAGTCTCCACTTATAAAGTGGAGCGGGAAGGAAGGGATACCTTCCACGCTCCTGACACCTAGATCTGCAATGCAGCACGGAGAGAGGGAGGAAGAGGCGGGAGCGAGGGTTTGGGAGGTGGTGTGAGGATGATGTGGGGAGAGCAGCGAGGGGGAGAGGTTGTAAATTAGAGAGAGGGTGACATACAGTATTAGCAATTGCAGCACGGAGTAAATGGAGAGCAACGTGGGGTGAAAAATGATAACTGGACTTATTTTGGTCCTCCTGGATGCACGGATCCACGAGGGATGAGCCGCCGTGCTCTGAATCAGAGATTAGAATGTAGAACAGAGCAGGACTGTATATTCTGCTGCTGCTGACAGTGTATCATTTCAGCTCATGCAGAATCGAGCCACGGGGGAAAACAAAAACGTCACCAGGTTTGATGTACGACCACGAGCCAACCTCAGCTGGACTTGGGTATTGATCGCCAGGCGGCTGTTGGCTGCTGACTTTACACAGAATGGGAAAGCAGAGCGAGGAAGGTGTGGGTTTCCAGCCTTTGCATCATCGAGCAGACTCAGTGCTGACATAGGCCGGAGGACGGAGGGCACGAGAGAGGAGAGTTATTAGGGCCTCAGTGTGTGTGTGAGACTGTTATCGTGCCCTTGGTGGCTCCGATAATCGAGAGGTGGATGTTAATGGATTTACTGATATGGAAAAGGAGTTTAGATTAAAATGTACTCCTGGCTCTTGTATTGCTGAGGGCGGGGGTTGTGTCTCATTAGTTGTGCCTTCAGGGAGGTTTCCATTACAACTTGCCCACATTTAATGTGCTATGTTTGTGTTGAGACCTGTGTGTGTGTGTGTGTGTGTGCGTGCGTGGGTGTTTGTGTGTGTCTGCTATTTATAGTTGGAGTTGGGAGGGCAGCCATGTTTAATCATGTCTGTTTGCGTGTTTATTCCTCCAGGTTCATGATTACCTCCGCAGCAAGTTGTGTTCCCTTTATGAAAACGACTGCATCTTCGACAAGTTTGAGTGTGCCTGGAACGGCTCGGACAGGTAGTTTCTCTTTGAAAATGGCTTCATCCAACCATGGGGGGGCAGGGGGCAAATTTAAGGCACAAGAGAGCAGTGTGACGTATAGGAGACATTTCCCAACCCCAGAAGGAATAATAAAAAGGAAGCACGGAGCTGTACCATTGACCTTAAAGTAAAGCTGCCGATGTAAACACTGATTCAAGGATTATATATAAACATATGCATATTATTGCAGAGGTAGAATTGTTATAATTGTTATAAGTATAAAAAATAAAATAAATAAATAACTGTTAAATTATCTGCAGCACACACCAGCGGATGCTGACTTTACAAAGACATTGAGCTTCTTTCTAAATGAACATAAAATTTGCTCTAATGCTGGATGAGTACCTGTGTCTGAGTGTCCAGTTTGCGGCTGCACCTTCATCCTCCTCCTCCTCTGTCCAGTGTAATCATGACCGGAGCCTACAACAACTTCTTCCGCATGTTCGACCGCAACACCAAACGCGACGTGACCCTGGAGGCGTCGCGGGAGAGCAGCAAGCCCCGAGCCGTGCTGAAGCCGCGCAGGGTGTGCGCCGCCGGCGGGAAGCGGCGGAAGGACGACATCAGTGTGGACAGCCTGGACTTCACCAAGAAGATCCTGCACACGGCCTGGCACCCGACCGAGAACATCATCGCCATCGCCGCCACCAACAACCTGTACATCTTCCAGGACAAGCTCAACTCTGAGATGCATTAACGAAGGGATGAATGAGCTCACGTCTGCACACACCTCTATGCCAGAATGTACTCATGAAGCAACACCCGGGAATATGCCTAACTCACTTACACGCATACTCGTTCACCTCCTGCCAGCCCACTCACGGCTGAAAGGACCTAGAGAGGGCGAGGAAGGGAAGAGGCTGGATCACGCAGAGGATTGTGGGATTGAGATTTGTCCGAACTGTGGATATGTTGATTGTTAACCTCTGGGTTTGTCTCGATGGCGTGTTAGCTGCTGCAGCTCAGCTGGGATAAGAGATGTTTACATGTTTGTCTTTGTTTTAATTTGGGCTTTATTCCTTCCTCCTCCTCCTCCTCCTCTTCCTCTCTGCTATATTTGTGAGCTTGAGAAAAGCCTATTCTTATCCCTTGCCCACAGTTGTGTGTTGTCATGGTTGTCGACCAGGGGCGATGGTGAAAAGTGGGGCGTTTACGTAACTGCCGGTTTGGTTCGGTATGATTCGGATCAGCAACCTCACTGGTAACGATGACGGTGATTCGAAGCGATGCACGTGTCGTGCAGAGAGAATGAATTCGGGGGCCGTCCTCTCGAACCCAAGTTGCTCCCAGAAGCCTCTGGGCTCGAGCAGAGAGCAGCAGACGTCCTCAAATCAACACACACACACTCATATCTGCTCCACACGTGTTTCCTCCTCTGAAACAGGTTGAGGATTCTGCTCCCGCTCCAGGACTGTGTCACGTGCTGTCTATGCCACTGAATACAGATCAAATCAAAACGTAAAAATTATATTATAAAAAAAAAAAAATTGACGCAAAAAAAGATGCTGCATGTCAAACAGATTTTAGGCTAGGTGTTAATGAATTGACTGACTTGACTGACCATTTAGACCCAGCTGTACAAAGGCTTCAAGGGCCCGCGTGGCCCTGAGCAGCACGAGCAACCATAGCTGACCAAGCTCTCCTACCTTTCTTTGTGTCTCCAGACACTGACGCATGTTTACCAGTGTTCGGCTCATACACTTTACATGTGCATTTTGAACAAGAATCGTTTCCACTCGACTCAAACAGAGCGTGAGGAATGTTTGATTCCTGTCACAACTCTGCAAGAAAAAATCCTAAGGGCCTAAATGGTGTGTGTATATATCAACTGTTTTTGACATGTATGAGGTTCAGTTGTTTTTTTACCATCTGCGGACTCGATCGTCCAAATCGATGATTGTTTCCAGATCTACAGCAGAGAGACGATGCTTTGATCTCCTCGGCCTTCCTCACTCATTTCTTTGCTGATGTCCAGAATGTTTTATTTTTAGAGAACAGTTTATTCTTTTATTTATTCTCCTTTTGGAAACTTGTACGTTTTACTCCACATCCCGACCCCAATTAATGTCAATTCACATATTTTTATGTTCATGTTCTATGTTGACAAAAATTGTCAAATGGACAGTTATAAATAATGTTAATAATACGTTTTTTTCTGATTAAAGATTTCAACAAAATTGCATCCAATGAGCGTACAGCTGTGGTTCTTTATTGCAGTTTAACGACTGAGTAACGGTCGTGTAACCACATTACCATGATCGTTTTATGGCTTTAATTTAAATGAACATTAAGGGGAACATTATTGACGTCATGTGGGCTCGGGCACCATCTAGTGGCGTTAACTATTACACACGTTGGTGAAGATATTCAAGGGTCAACAAATTATTTAAAAAATTTAAAAAATAGGTAAGAGTTTTTAAAACATACTAAACATGTAAATGTATGTGTGTTAATAAGAACAAAGAATTCTTCAACAAAAATATTGATTTTTTTAAACTAAATGTTATTTTTGTCATTTTGATATACTCCAGGTTATTAAATAAATTACACTAAAGCATAATTAGAAAATTATACAACAAAATCAATAAGCGACAATAAGCAACTGCTTTTCATCGTGTTTATGGGTCACAGTGCAGAGAACAGTAGTGACATCCAACTTTAAAAACACACCATCACTGCACAGCAGAGATGGAGACAAACAGAGGACGTGAGAACAGAGGGAAGAGAAAAACACTCTGCAGAACTACTCTGTAATAAATACACAGGTAAATCTGTTCTCTAGTACTGAGCCGGTCCTAAAAGGGCACTTAACAAAACAGACACAACAACGGAATGAGACAATGGTGTAAATGTAAAATATTGGCCACTGATTAAACACACAGACACCATCACAATGACTCACATGTACAGCTTAATTAGAAACACTCCACTTCCTCCAGCTGATCAGGTGTTCTGACTGTAGTGTTAAGCAATGTGGACATCTCATCATCAAATATATTCTCACACATTTTGGCTTAAGAGCTAAAACAAGTCAAACACACGCTCGCTCTGTACTGATACTATGAATATCTGAGTGTCCGTCCACTCTCCAACGATGTTCTCGATCCATCTTCTTCAAAGTTCTCCCGCTGCAGACGGTCACTTCATTGCACACGTCGTATATCCCACGGTTCGGCATCCCTTTTTATTTGTCTTGTTTCTTCTCCTCTCCTCTATCCTGTCTCCTGAATCACAGTCTCTGTTCCGGTCTCTGTCTCCGGGGGTTGCTCCAGCTGAGCAGTGAGGAAGGGGTTAAAGAAGAAGTCAAACGCGAACTGCAGGGCGTTCTGCGTCGTGCGCCTCCAGTCATGTTCGATCTTGTATTGCCTGCGGCGGGGAACGCTGGCGCCGCCGCAGGACAAGCAGTTGAAGGCTTTCAGTTCAAACACGGGCCATTTGGAGCCCAGGCGCCCCTCCAGTATGGTGCTGAACTCCACCAGGCTTCCTGTGTTCAGGTGGAGAAGCACCGATTTAAACTCGCTGCTGGCTCTCAGGACGATGTCCTTCGTGGCATCCTCGTCCTCCACGATCGTCCCGTTCTTCGTCTTCCTCTCCAGTGGCATGCCCATTGTCACCTCGAACTTGTACCGGTCGAAGCGTTTGATGTGGCACTCGTGCTTGGCCAGTTTTTTCAGTTTGCAGAGGGGGTCTTCGGGGGGAGGGGCCGGCGCTGGCAGGGGCTGAGGCTCGGCGGTGGCGTTTTTGACCTCGTCGCACGCAGGATACGGCTCGCCATACAGGCACCGCATCCAGTTCCCCACAAACACAGGCAGCAGGTTGATGACGGACTGGGGGCCGTTCTCGATGTCGGTCACGCGGACGTATTTGAAGCGCCCGGTCCAGGTGACGCGATGTCCCTCCAGGTGGGAGCAGAGGATCTGAGTTTGGGCCATGTTAGACTCCTTCCAGGCCAGAGGGCCGCACAGGTTGCTGTACTCGGGCCACGTCAGGGTGGAGTTATACACCTTCATGCCCTCGGATCTGTACACGTACATCCAGCAGAAGAGCACCAGCGCGCTGATCCACACCAGGATGAGCTTGACGACGCTGCTCCGGGACAAAGACCGGAACACCACGATGGGGTTGAGGCTGAAGCGAGTCCAAAGCCTCAACACGACCGGCACGAAGCAGATGGTCAACGTGACCACCATCTTGGTCAGCTCCAGGGCAAAGAACCACTGCAGCAACTGGATGATGAGCATCGCCGCCAGGCCCAGCGACAGGACGGGGAGGGCGAACAGGAAGAGGAAGTAGCCCACGCAGGTGCGGATGAGTCCTATTGCGGAGGCGTTATTGAGGAAGACCAAGCAGAGCTCGCACCAGGTGAAGCAGACCATGTAGGGCACCAGGCACAGGTAGGTGCCCTTGAAGCCTCTCAGCTGGGCCATACGGAAGAAGAGGTAGAAGAGGTGTCCGTACAGCAGGCACGGCATCCCCAGGTTCAGCGCCACGATCTCCCCGAGAGGCACCGTGAAGATCGTGGCCCCGAAGACCCGCAGGAACCACAGGGAGTCCGGCAGGAGGTGGGTGAGGGAGCAGGCGCCGGACAGGACTTCGGTGAGGAAGGCTTTACGAGCAAAGAGCTGGGCCGAGGCGTGGAGGCTGAGAAAGGCCGTGACCGTGAAGAAGAGAGCGACGGCGGACAGCTCTGAGCAGGGGATCCAGGATTTATCAGCCACCGGGAAGGAGAAAACCACAAAGACGACAGAGAAGAGGAAGTACCTGAGGACACAGAGAGACAGGAGGAACTCATTCTGCTGAAAATACTGCACTCTGAACCATTTGCAGTCAAACCAGAAAACTACGAGACCGCCCTGGAAATTTGCAGACCAAACAAAAGGGCTGTTTGCATAAGGAAGAAGGTAAACGCAGGCGAACATACAGATATGGCTCCAAGTGCGTCGACCCAAAGTTGGTCTCGGCCTGCTCCAAATCCAGACCCGGTTCAAAGTGAGCCAGCAGGTCCGTTAGAGCCCGAAAGTTCTCCCAGGCTTTAGAATTCTGTCAAATAAAGACACGCGTGTTTAAATACAAACTTCAACTGAACTCTAAAAAAATAAACGGACAACCTCAGTCTCTGACCTGAAACACCCGCAGGGTGCAGATGACCATGGAGAAGAAGGAGAGGTAGAAAACCAGCAGAGGGATGAGGAAGATGAAGAACTCGATCGTGAGGTTGGAGATGATGAAGAAGAAGATGAGCGCGTTGACGTGGTGGGTGGGGATCAGGGCGCTGAGCCACTGCATGCCTGCGCGGGACGCCCAGTCGATGAGGTGCTCCTTGATCTCCAGCAGAGCGTACAGGGGGAACTTCAGCAGCTGGCGGGATCACGAGGACGCCGGGGTTAAACGGCACGCCATTAAAAAACGTCTCTCTCATTCCTCATCCTGGGACGGTCTCACCTTCTGGTGCAGGGGCAGCTCATCAGGATGTTTCACGACTACGTCGTCGTCTTCATCGTCCCCTCCAGCGGCAGCCATGACCGGAGATGATGAAATCCCCTGAGCGTACTTCTTCGTCATCTCAACGAAATCATCAAGGCCGACGTGAGAGCTGGCTGCACAGAGGAAACATGGTGGACGTTAACGCTTGTTTTCTTCCTGTCACTATGACATCATCGTGTATTTCTGTGCCACACACCCTCACTGGTCACCATGGTCTCCAGGACTCTCCTCTGCTTCTTGGCAGAGCTGTTGAGTGGACCAGGGGAGACTGGTTTCCCTTCAAATGGAGAACGCATGGTGTGAAATGGTGAACGCGTTTCCAACAATTTCCCCTTCTGTATTGGATGGTAAGTTTGAATAGTGATGATGTCAGGGTGTCTCAGCTGTCTCATACCTGGCTCTGTGTGGACATGTTCGACATTCTCCAGCATTTCAGAAACAGCCACTGCCTTCTTCTTCTCTGGATTCAACTTCCAGTACATGAGCAGAGCTGCTTTCCTGACTCCTCTCTCAAAACGTGTCTCCGTGGACAGCTTCTTCACCTCCTCATAGTTCTCCAGAGTGATGCCTAGAAGACAGGAGGCCAAAAGTGCAGGATGTTGACAGATATTGAAAATAATTATAGTCAGACTGCAGGTGTTGGCACAGGGATGTTGCTGTACCTTTCCTGGAGGCCAAGCACTGCTGCAGCAGTTTGACGGCGTCCCTGCGGCCTTGTTTCGCAGCCTGGACCAGCCATGTGACCGCGGTGCAGTTGTTCAGCTCCTCATCTCTTTCTTCTGCCAGGAGCAGGAAGTACCGCCCCATCTGGACACCCACACACAGTTTTAGATTTGCAAGGCAAGCATCTCTGTGAATCACGCATGTGTCCTTTATGCCGGTGAGTCATTCTCAAACTTTAGTGGGCCGGCCTGTTCCCGGGGCCACCAGATGGCCATTAATATCAAGACTGACACTGACCTTGGTTTGTGCTTTGGCGTCTCCTGACTTTGCTCTCTCTTCCAGAACTTCGAAACTCACCTCCTCCTCAGGCTCCTCTGAAGGAAAAATAAATAATAATAATACTAATAATAATAATAATCAAATCCCAGAGCCTCAGAGGAGCTGAGGCTCTCACATGTCTGTCACATTCTGTTGTTTTTGAAACTATGAATATCAGGAAAAAGGGTTCCAACAAATGTGAAAGCACTTGGCAAGGTTGTAGGTGAAGCAAGAGAGGGAGGAGGTGACGCTCCTCATACTTGGACCCACCAGCTGAGCCCTAACGCTACAGTAAACAGCAGCTGCTGACGTCCTGGACATGTCTCACAGGTCTGGGCTGCTGGAGGCTGTGGTCTCAATGACATGTGTGAGGTGTTCGATGTCACATATCAAACTAACACCTGATCTCCACAGGAAACACAGCTGAGCTGGTTTGTGAGGATACAGGGGCAGAATTTTCCTTCATGTCAGCAAAATGGGCGTGGCAGGGACACATGTTGTGGAAAATTTCAGCTGTTGCCATAGAAACACTATCCTGCACACAGCAGAGTGGGAGTGTTGAAGAAGATGGAGGTGAAACAGATTGAGAAAGTGTTTCAGCAATGAAAGGGTCAAAGGTCAAAGGTCAGAGTTGGATTCTCACCTGCTTCATGTGCAGGAGGAGGCTGAGGAGCTGTGGCAGCAGCTGAGGGGCCTGATGGGAGATTCCCTGTTGCGGCCGCATTCAGCTGGGATCTGCCCGCTTGAGAGAGGCTCCTGATGGGCTGGCGGAGAGGCGAGGCCGGCGGCGTGGACAGGGAGGAGGAGCGGGAAGAAAGGCCAGGGGAGGTCCGAGGGGGGGCGGTGGAAGAGGTGGGCGAGGGCGTGGCTGGAGGAGTTGGCATGGTGAGTTTAGGCAGAGGGCGGTTTGAGGTCGGTGTGGCGGGGGTAGCAGCAGAAGAGCTGGATGAGGAGGGGCCTGCCCTGAGGCTGGCGGGGGTCGAGGGGCTGAGTTTTGGGGCGGACAAGTTGCCGGTCAGCGATGGATCCATGGCTGCAATCAGGCAACAAACAATCTGTCAGGAGGGAAACAGACAGAGATGAGTCAGAGGAACAGTAAATGTTGACTTGTGGACATCAGCAGAGCGGACGGAATGTACTTTTTTGGCATTTTTATCAACACTTGTACGATTTCTTTTGTGTATGTATAGAGTATTTTCTAGTTTGCTTAAATTGTTTTTTCCTATGCACCTTTTTTTTTTTGCACATTTCTTTCTCCTATTACACATTTATGAGCTACTGTTTTCCTACCTGGGGAAGAATAAAAACGTTGTACTCTATTCCATCTACTTTTTCAGCCAACTCACTAACTAACTAGTCAGTGCCCATGTTGGGGCACTGTGATGAACTGAGGGCTATATTGAGAAGGGGACATCCTTGAAGCGCCCGGCGAGGAAACGCGATGAGTCCTGTTGCAGTTTAGGGAAGCCCCCCCCCCCCCCCTCCCCATTTGTCCACTCTGAGGACACCTGTTGCAGTTTAGGGAAGCCCCCCCCCCCCTCCCCTCCCCATTTGTCCACTCTGAGGACAGATACACGTGCAAACAGTGGAGGGGACACGTGTACAAACCCAGTCCCAGTTTGCCCAGTCCAGTGTTAATTACAATGCTACTTATAACACAGCAGCTAATATCAGCGGAGGCTCTGTGGCTAATGCTAACTGCCTAACTCACCTCCACATCGGGCAGCACCGGTCTGTTTTGGACTGACACGATGACAGGAGCTTCCAGAAATGTCCCCGTGTCCCCGTGTCCCCGTCAGTCGTTGTCCGGGGTCATCCTCTCTCTCTGTCGGAAACTCCGCTTATCCACCGTTTCAGCGTCTGCGGTCAAACTCCAAACAACACGATTCCCCCGGAAAGTCTGCCGGCTGCTCCGCTCCATGACCACGCCCGCTTCGCGTTCTACGTGGTGTGATTGGATCAATTAGACGGCTCGGGTCTGCAGACGCGATTTGATTGGCTGCAGGGACTCAGGCTGTGTCAGTCCAGAGCAATGGATCATCGAATCAGGTGAAGTTTCACATTTTGTGCTTTCCCTTGTCTCTTGTGTCAGGTCGAGTCGCTGCTGTTTATAAACAACTGTTTCAAAGGGTCGTCAGAAAATAGATTTACATATTGGAGTTTCGAGTTCTGCAGAGACCTGCTCTGTGTTCATCGACCATTGTTCGATTTCTGTTTTGTGTTTGCAAAGTGTTATACTGGTTTTCCACCAGGAGGAGGCAGTGTATGACGTGTTTTATTTACATGTGGCTTTAGACAACTATAAACAAACAATACAATTAAATAATTAGATAATACATAAAAACATCTTATATAAGCCATATTTATATTTAATTTATTTTGAAAACTCATTAGAGCAGAATTACAAATTTAAATGCCACCCATATAAAGTTATTCCTGCCGCTGCAGTGCATGATATTCTACAGTCATACTGGCTTTGAGAATATATTAGAATTAGAGGAGTAATGTGTAATGTTTGAACATTTAAGATCTGACAACTAACTAATCGGATTTAGGATTCAGTGTTTTTGTGATCCGTACTATACGTCATGTGACTAGAAAACTGGTTGTGTTTTGAGCGTACTCACTGCAACTTTAATTCTGTGAAAGCAAAATGTTGATAAACCCCAAGTTTGAGGCCCAGAGGATTTTAACTTGGCTCTCACACACAGAACAAGCTGCCACCAGAAGCACTGGTTAAACAAGGACAAGCAAATATAACATCAAAGCTCAGAAATGAAAGAGGAAATGAACCAGACAACAAAAGGCATGAAAAGAGAATCAGTCAAAGGAAAGAGCAAATTAAAGTTAGACTCTGGAGGCATGGAGGGCAGATAGGTCCCACATTGTGGGAAAAGAAGGAAACAGGGGCAGTAATTGCTTAACTGCTGCTGCATTGAAGCAGTTATGTAAATTCCTCTCGATTAGTAGATTAACTCAATCCGGTTCAGGAGATAAGCGGGGCCCTGACGCCGGTTCTGGTCCTTCACATGCACACCTTCCATCTATTAATAGGCTTTTGAAGGGACTGAGGCGCTCATGCACTCCCACAGATGGAATTCTCCTCTAAATGAAGCAGGCATCTCCAGATACAGCAGATACACCTCATTATGAGCTTGTTATGATTCCAGATTGTTTGATCAAGTTAATCCTCTTACAGATTTGTTCAGGCCACAGGGCTGCAGCCTGCAACCGTCACAGTCATCTCCGAGATCTATTTACAGCGTGGTCATTACTGAGCTGGCTGCATGAGGCTGGACATCGACTGCAGAGAGGGTGAGCGCTATCATCGCTCCGTTCTGATCTCTCTGATCCAGTTTTATTATTCCAGCTTTGTGTGTCGTGGTACTAAAAGAAGCTGTAAATGCTGCCATTCAGTCAGCCACAGGAAATTACTTCATTAACGTTGTGTACATTTGGTGACACAACAGAACATGAGCTATTTCTGACTGAACTAATCTGTCATTATGAATCTCCTGTTGTGTTTGAATCATTGGCACATTCCGCACTTTCTCCACTGAGGGAAAACTCCAGCTCCCTCCTCCAGGTTGTGTCACTTCTTCTGTTGCCAGCCCTCTTTGTATTGATTGCCTGCTATTTTGAGGCTGATGTGAAAATGTGGCAGAGGAAACCAAAATTGAGCTCCACACCACGGAGAGCAGCAGCAGAGGAATGTCCAGGTCCGGGCCTGAGTTTAGATTTAGATTTGTTTCTGGATTTTAAACATTGACAGACAGTGAAGTTAAATAATGTCAGAGCTCTTTTCTGGAAGCTAATACAAGTCCATTATCTTGCCTATAGCTCTTGCTGTGTCATGATTCTTGAGTTTTCAATAAAAGTGAATCTGCAGCTTGAATTTCCTGCGAGGTTTTTGTTCCTGTGTTTGAAAAGCTTCCACAGCTCCACCAGCATGCTGTCTCGTTCTGTTCATTCAGTGAATGGAGGTTTTTGTTGATGGACGTGGAACATCAGACTCACATTTTGTAGTGACTCATGGTGATTCATGCCCGGAAAACCTAATTACCTTCTTATTAAAATGTTGCGTCACTGTTAGACTCTGAACTCGGTTTTACATTGTGGAAAATAGGTCAGTTTGGTCACTGGCTGGGTTTGGAAATTTCCTGAGAAGGTGTCCAATGTTTATCTCAGTGTGTGTGTGTGTGTGTGTCTTCCTAAGTGAATTCCCCGGCCCACTCTGAAAGCTGCAATAAGTTTTATCTGTCAGCAGTCATGAATATGCTAAGCTAATTATGGACAGCTCTGATAGATCTGCTGGAAACGTAAGATGATTATGTTAAGTTAATTCAAAACAGTAACTCTTCTCATCGCCCTCTTCCTCTCAACCGTGCAAGGTCATGGAAATGGTCTGAATAACAAGATCCAGTGATGTTGCTGCTAATGGATGAGACGAGGGAATCTAAATCGTGTCCTGGGAGTCAGTGCTCCTCTCCTGTCCCCTATAACTCAGGCTCTCAGTTTGACAGATTTAATCATCATTTCCATGACTTTATTGTCCATCTTTGCTTTGGTAAACTCCAAAAGCAATGTGAATATCAACCACTGCACACACAATCGACTCTTGTATGTGTATGAGTGAGTGTGTCCTCAGCAGGAACCTGAATGGAGCTGCAGATAGCTCTCTCCAAACCCAGCCACTTTAATCTCACTCTGAAATGTCCCGTGCATGCAAATATCACCACCGCGACTCCAGCATCCGCTGCAGGAGAGGCCACGATGCAGAGTAGTGAAACTCCCCCCCCTGCAGCAGTGGGCTGCACAGGCTGTGGTGAAGTGGTGCAGCCTCTGATGGCAGACAGACTGGCGCAGAGTGAAGCGGCAGAGACAGGCAGCTGTGCGGAAGTAATGCATCCTCCAGAATCTGGGTCATTCCGGTCTCACACCACTCTCATGTTGTCAGATTATTTCACCTACTTCTGCGCTGTGAGTCATCTCGGCCCAGATAAAGAGTGAACACACAGACCTGCAGCTGATTCAGGTGCTGGGCCACTGACATGCATGGAGACGACCTCATGGCATTTATTCGAACACTTGCTATTACAATGATGATGATAATCTATCATCGTCATCATAAAATAACATTAGAAATATACTAGATGCATTACTTTATGTTGAAGTGGGGCCTACATAGTAAGTTGTCTTAAGAACATTAAGCCAAATAACTAGGTACAAACTACAAAAGAGCGAATAATTAGAATATCATAATCAAAATAACTTCCTACTCATCAGCACTTATTAAAAACTAATGCTACGGCCCGACTGTTTAAATACTTCATATCTGACGACGACTGAGACACCTGATGTTATTCACTGACGCCATCTTGCTGAAGTACACGGCCAATGATCACATAAACTAGTTTTATCAAGATATAATTTGCCTCTAACCTGGGTAACCAATATCCAGGACATGTTTTTATTATTATTTTATCTTTATTCATTACCAGCAGTATTTGCGTTCCAGGAAAAATCCACTTCTTATTATTTGTTATTTCTCACTCTTTTCTTTTTAATATGTAGAATTTTACATATTTTATGGTAAATTCAGTCTGGTTTTGACATCTGCATACATATGCAATATATACACAATGTATTTATTTCTATAACAACATGGGCTACCAGTAAATAGCATATTCTTCATTTATTTATTATTATATATTTGGCCGAATTCTATATTTGAAAACCCACCCTGGTCTTCTTTGGTAATCTTACTGTGTGTGTGTGTGTGTGTGTGTGTGTGTGTGTATTTATCTTAAATTCAATGTTTTATTTAAAGCACACAGTCCATTGACAACTTAGTGACCAATACATACACAGCAAAACAAACACACGAACAGACAAGTAAATGAACTGACACGTATCCGGTGTGCGGTGCCACTTTACGCACTGACGCGTCACGTGCCTCCACCCGCACGGGACTGCGTGCTCACGCATTATTCCCGCGCGGTGTCATTCTTGAACACGCAGTCAGGTGTCGCGCTTGTTTCACGCTGCCGGCGCCGCCCGCCGGGTTTTTCCTTTTTTCTCCTCCACGTTCACAGACTCTTTATTTATTTATTTATTTATTCGTCTCCACCGGATGAAACGTATGGGAACGGATGACGTCACGCTAGCGCTGGCGTGTGTGTGTGTGCGTGTGCGTGCGTGCGTGTGGGCGTGGAGGGAAATGTCAACGTGCGAGAGGAGGAGAAGCGGAGCGGCGTGTAGCTGAGAGGAGCCGAGGTTCTCCGCCACAGGAGGCTGGAGCTCACCCGGAGGAAACCTGCGCACGGTGGATGTTTCTGTTGCTCCTCGCAGCCTCCTCTTCCTCCTCCTCCTCCTCCTCCTCCACACACCGGAGCACCGCCGCCCTCCTGCCGTCTCTTCCTGGACGTGAGGCGGGCAGCGACGCTTCAACATCGGGCAACTTGTGAGCACCGGGCCGCCTCCGTTTCTGGTGAGTTCGCCCGGCTCCGAACCCCACAGCGGAGCCGCGGTTCGCGTGCGTGTGAAACAGGCGTGTTCCACGCGCTGGAGGAGCAGCGAGCCCCCGGCTCCATCAGACCTGGATGTCGGTGTCGGTGTCTGTGGGTCAGCCCGACCCAGAGCAGGGATGCGAGCACTCGGCTGCATCCCAGGCCAAAGGCGGAGCTCCTCATCCTCCTCTTCCTCCTCCATCCAAACCGAATCATGGAGGCTCGGGGGGGATGTGCACCTCCACCCCGGCCTGTGGTCACGGCAAACACCATTAAACCGTGCAGCCTGCACGCAAGGACACCCGACCTGTCTGTTGGAGGAGGAGGAGGAGGAGGAAGAGGAGGATGCTGCAGCGGCCCCTCGCACACGGCCGCGGGGTGTGGTTGGGTTGCCAGGTCTGACTCCTGCAGCTCTCCCTAACCCTTTTAATGACAGCTCATTAGGGAGGCCGGCCACAGGAGCATTGCATTGCATTGCTCTCTCCCTCTCCCTCTCTCTCTCTCTCTCTCTCTCTCTCTCTCTGTGTGTGTGTGTGTGTGTGTGTGTGTGTGGACAGCAGACATGTGTTACAGGCCTCTGATCAGCCCTCTCAGGGTGTGCTGCACGAGCCGCCGCGCGCGCTGGTTGTACATGTTGGACAAGTGTGGTGCAGGAAGTGGAGCCACACTGTAATTGTTGCCTCAGGAGATAAGGTCACGGTCTGTTTATGGTGTTTTCATGGTGTAAGTTTCACTCTCTCAGTCATGGAAAGTCTGACTGAGCAGAGGCTTTCTGACATTCTGCAGCTCGTCCTCTTCCTCTTCGCCTAATGGGATTTCACCCATTTATTCCTTATTCCAGTCAGCAATGCTCTTTCAATGCAGAGAGAGGAAGTTTGTGTAATGTGCGAGCCAGAGGTTAGAAAGCAGCCAGCCGGTACTAATGTTCTGTATGGACGGTGAGGGAGAGAGAGAGAGGGAGGCGAGGTTAATCACATCATCGACTGCACTATCATGTCTTTAGGAGAGGGGAGAGGCAGCTATCACTGCTAACACAGAAATGCAGCCATGCATGCAGAAGCACACAGGCCGAGGTTTCGCTGGATCTGAGTTGCAGGAGCACAGCCGAGTGATTGTGTTGAGGACTGGTCGACGTGTTTGGGTTGACTGGTCCTCACAGTCACTAGCATCTAGTCACTCTGCAGGGATGGTACGTTTGAGGTCATATGCCCCACTATTCGTGCACCTGGCTGCGTCGCCCTGGCTCTCAGCGGGATCTGCACGGTCTTAAGTGTGTGTCGACGGCTGTGTGTGTGTGTGTGTGTGTAGGGGGGGGGGACCTGAAAGGATATAGCACTGTATGAACAGGACTGGATCTGTGTCAGTCCACACCCTCACTGTAGATAACCAGAGAAGTGCAGAGTCTTTGTTCCAGCTCTCGTCTGCAGCTCTTTTATGTATTTATTGGGCCAGTATATCTCAGTGGAGCCTAGTTAATGTTTGATACTGAGTGTGTGTGTGTGGTCTAGCGTTGAGGAGGTCCATCTGTGTCTATTAAGCTTGTCACCATGACAGAGAGGTGTGTATTGTCTCTCCAACATTTTTTGTCTGATTTATCGTCCCTAAACTAACAGTCGTTGGGCCTAATGGTACACTCTTAGTGCAAGTACCTCTGTCAAGTCTTTCTCAATGTATTGTGCCGTCAGTTCCTGATTCTGTGTCACTGTGTACTCAAAGATGTAAATGTGAGACGTAGGAAATCTGTGAAGTTGGGGATTACTGACAAAGCAGGAAACGAACACGGTTTGAGTGATTTTTTTTTTTTTTTTATTGAATCACTGAAAATTCAATAAAAAACCCTTTGTCTCAGACTTGTTAACAGCTTTATTCCTGACTGATTTATCACATGTTTCTTTATTGCATTTAGTTAGAAACGGCCTCAGACAGACTCCAGCTGTTTCAGTATTTCACCTCAGGGACGTTTGAGAGATTACACTTGATATTTATTACACAAATGATCATTGCTCATGTCAAAACACAACTTTAAAACAACACCAACCAGTGAACGCCTGCAACACACACCTCTCAGGGAGGAATAAAACATGATCCACTGGGTGCTGCGATACATTTCTGTTTAACTCTGTCGTTGCTGACGGGACAATTTCTGCTGCTGACATTTCTCCGGTGGCCCAGGGGGCGAGAGAGTCCAGCTCTGAAGCGCCAATTAGCTTAACTGTGAAAGCCTGTAGCGTTTCCTCATCACGTCGTTCCTGCAGTGACCATAAAGTGGTTGAGCTCCATTGTTTGTCTCAGTGCAGCGTTTAAATGGCTCCCCACGGAGCGTGAGGTGTCAGTCCTTCGCGATTGATTTCGTGATGTAGACCAGGTTGTGAGGTCAGACCGTGAGCCTGACCTGCTCTGGAAGGCCGTTAGTATTCGGGGTGGAGGAGGTGACCTGAGGTCTGTGGCCCGTGCTGCCTGTGTTTGCCTCTGTGAACATTAGAAGTTGCTCGTTAGCTGCTCGGGCCGCTATAAAATGTTCCTGTTTTCCACCAGCTATAAAATTTCAGAGTGAGCTCCTGGCGTCCGGCTGGAGAACATATGGCTGCCGACGGTTTTGTGGGAGCTGTGGAAGGTTGATGGTGTCTGTGTGTGTGTAACTGGTGGATACTGGAGCAGTGTGTTTTGATTCATATGCCAGAACATCGCACAATAACCTTGAACCAGTAAATAAATGTACACACAAAAAAAAACTCTTTACAAATATTGTAGTGTAGTTATGACATGTTTTCCAAATGCATACTGGCCACTGCTACACCCACACTCTGTTTGACCAAGAAGTCTGTAGTGGTGCAAGAAAAGCTTGAACTAAATGTGACAGATCATGCAGGATGGAACGTGAACGTGCACCTCCTGGCCCCGCGAGGGAAAACCCGTGAGACGCAGCCACCGTTCTCCCCAGCCATTTTAGCCTGGGTACATCTGGTCCCAGTTAATGGCACCAAAATGCACAAACAGGCTGGGAACTGTGGCAGCGCTGGACGCGGAAATCCCAGCAGCTTTATTGACTTCTTGTAAATGACAAGTTGTCGTCAGCGGAATCTGTCCCCAGTTGTTTAAGACCGAGAACGTGAGCTTGTGTCTCTCTGCTGCTCCCTTTCTCTCTCGCTCTGAATGAGAGCCTCTGACAGGATGTATAGAGGTTCGAGAATGTGAGAATGTTCTTCTCTTCACTTTTCATCTGCTCTTTACTTCCCCTCTCTTGTTTGTTCCCTCTCTGCTCTCGTCTGTGTACGTGCATTAATAATAAAAAAAAAAGCCTTGCCAGCCCTCCGGCATCTGTGCATGTCTGCCTCTCAGTCAACCTCAGCGCCCAGATGGAACTAGATAACGTCATGTGTGCACGCGTTCAAACGTTCAAACGTGCAGCCCCTGTGCGACACAGCTGCGTGCGCGCGTGCACCATATGCAGTGTCAGACTTCCCCTTCCCATCATCCTCTGCTACGAGAGAGATGGATGTTTCTGAGAGCCGTGGTTGCCTTGGTAACTATTGCTGCCATCTGTGTGTCTTGTGTGAATGGTTGCTAATGTGTGTGTGTGTGTGTGTGTAGAAAAAGATGGAGGCATCCACAGTCTTAACGCTCCAGCTCCCTCATCTTTGCATTATTTATTTTGTAGTCAGCAGAAAGAGGAAGGAAGGTTACTGGGCTACGATTCATCCCAGGAGCAGATTAGAAGCCTCAGCTGAGCGAATGTGTGTCACCGTGGCAACACCTGTCCATCACATCTGCTGAAAATATTGAACATCGTTCTGAACGGCCCGGCTCGTGCGGTGCAGGATTCTCTGGCTCCTCTTTCCTCCTGATGACAGGGCAGTATCACGTTAGAGGACCAGAGTGAGAGACGGGTCGGGACCAGGACCGCCGAGGCCAGTCCAGACACATTTTCATGCACTGCGGAGCCTCTAAGCTCAGCTCCGGGACGCTGCAGTCGGCCGATGACAAATGGCCCACATGTATATGTGAGAGAGGAGAGCGTAAATGTTAGTCCCAAAAATAGTCTGTTCCCCCGGGCTGGCGTGCGTCATGTGGCTCGGGTCCACAGCGTTTTCACTTGTTAAGTGTAACCCAGTTTTTTTTGTTTTTTTTTTTTTTGTTCACGCTGAGTCACATCTTTTATTTCCATTCTGTCAAACAGAAACTCCTCCAGCAACGATGTAGACCTGGCAACCGCACGATGATGATGATGAAGCAGATGCCCGGTCTCGTAGGGAGGAGGAGCAGCGGCAGCCGCGAGTGACTCTCCCCTCCGTTTAGCCACACCTGGTGCTCTGTGTCTGTCCCGACTGGGGCAGCCAGAGTGCTATGTCATCGACCACACCCCCTGCGGCGGCGCCACCCCTCAAGAAGGGAAGGAAGCTGGAGAAGGCGGAGGTGATGGTCGACTCGGTGCCGGCCACCAATGAGGAGCTGAGGAGCAAACTCATGGACGTCCAAATGGAGCTGCAGCAGGAACGGGGCAAGGTGAGGGAGGAGGAGGAGGAGGAGGAGGAGGAGGAGTTAGATCTGCACAGCAGAAGCAGAGGAAGAAGTGAGGCTGTTTTAAAGAACCGATTCACCATTAATACAGAATTACATTGAGAAGACAAGGCAACTGTATTCAACCGCGTCACGGTGGCCAGAAAGACCCAGTTCCAACCTAGGCACTAGCCTGGGACTAGCAACAACCAAGCTAACAAAACATAGGGCTAACACACACCTCTGCTAGGCTAACATCGTCACCACTTCGTGGTCCACCCCTCCACAGAATGTCACTGAAGTCTGCTCACTAGTTTTTGAATAATCATGCAAACTCACAAACCAACGCTGATGGGAAAATCATTCGCAATCACACATTTGTAAATTTAACAATTTAAAATTTCAGATTTGCCAAGACAAACGTGAACATGAACTTGTCACTGTGCATGGATGAAGCATTTTTACATGATGGCGTATATATAGAACTTTAATTTTCTGTATAAACCACCCAGGTATGTAAGCTCCGGGAGCGCCTCCAGGAGCAGCGGCAGGCTCGGGAGCTCGAGCAGCACAAACACGCCGTGGCGCTGACCGACCTGCGCGCCAAGCTCCACGAGGAGAAGCTGCGCGAGATAGCGATCGCGCGCGAGACGCTGGTGCGGCAGCACGAAGTCGAGCTTGCGCGGTCCATTAAGATCCGGGACACCGAGGTGCAGAGGCTCCAGGGGCTCGTGAACGCACTGAGGGACGGAGCTGCGGATAAGCTGAAAAACGCTCTCCTGGGAGAGGCCCGGGAGGAGGCCAGGAGGGCGTTCGATGGGGAGAGGATAAAGCTGCAGCAGGAGGTAGGCTGTAGGTTATATATGAGCATATGTCTTCATGCTTCTAAAACTGGGATAACACTGAGTAAGCCATGCACTCATCTCAAAACTCTCTTTTATTTGCATGTCAATTGATAATTATCACAATAAATGATTATTTATTGATTGATAAAAGTATTATTATTATTAATAATAATATGTGTGAAGACTGCTTTCAATTGCAGTCGATATTTGTATTGCAGATCCCATTTTTTCTAAAATAAATGTAAACATCTCTTTATGGAACGTTGGTGTTCTGGTCATGTGAGTGTACACGTACATGCACTGAATAGGTGTGCTGATGTGGGACTGGTTAAACCTTTGTATATGTGCTGCTGAAAAACAGGAAGCAGGGTGGAAGGGCCTGTTGCCAAGTCATTGTTTCACTGTGGCCGTCCACGCAAACAAAGCGTCGATCATGACAGCGCTTTAATGGGATAGGACGTGTGTTTATAAAAGTGTCCCTGTCGTTCGTTTTTGAGTCCATTCATTTTTTTTTTCTCCTGCATGTGGCGTTTCAGATCCAGGAACAGAAGACAGCCAGGAAGCAGGCCGACGAAGCCCTGGCCAACGCTCTGCAGGCCGATAAAGCCAAAGCAGTGGACCTCCGCACGGCCTACCAGCAGCACCAGGATGAGGTGCACCGCATCAAACGGGACTGTGAGAGGGACATCCGCAGACTGGTGAGACCCCCCCACATGGTAGAGACATGATGATGGTAACTCTAAATCATCAAGTTGAATGGAACGCTGTGAAGCTCCACCATGGTCCCTGAGTCCCCTCATGACAAAGCATTTAGTCATTCATTCATCTTCAACCACTGGAGCCAATCCAAACTGTCTAAAATAAAAGTTTCCTGTTTCAGTCACTGAACATGCCATAATACCTGTCAGAGTATTGTTGCAGTAAGTAGATGAAGCGTGGCTGATTGATGGACAGGAGGCAGAGCAGGAAATACCAGTGTTAAAAACACAATGTGCTGGGAAATAGAAGTGGAAGCCTTTGTCAGAACAGGAACAAAACTTTTCTATCAAGCGTGGAGGATGACGTTTTAAACGCTAAAGCGTAGTCAGGCACTCGTCCTGTTCACGACCATCGGGGCCAAGGTGGCGTTAACCTGATTTTGATAAAACTGTATCCCCGCTCCCGTTCGTCCCTCCTGCAGATGGACGAGCTGAAGGCCAAGGACCGTGTTGTTTGCGCTCTTGAGAGGGAGCTGGGGGCGCAGGCCGGCCACGCCCAGAAGCTTCAGCTCCAGAAGGAAGCCCTGGATGAGCAGCTGGGTCACGTGCGCGAGGCGGAGAGGCACAACCACGGCAGCCCCAAGAGGGAGGTGATGCCTGGGTTAGGGGACAACCACGAGCAGCTCGGCAGCCAGGTGAGCGTGGTCACGAAAAGCATGTACACATGTGCATCTGTTCAAGTGGATACGCTGCGGACGGCACGGCAACAGGAAACGTGCACATTCTCTTCATGCATAGGATGAGGAATTAATGATGGTTTGATGATGTGAGGTTTTTAATAGTTTTTAATTTAAAGGTGAGAGCAGAGGAAGACACTCGCAGCTCATCTCTGCCACAAAAAAGAATTGTATTTGTTTTTTATTCAGATCATTGTATTTTCTCATCCACTCACATACATAATGACGCCTCTCATATTACTCATTACTCTTCTCTCTAACAGACATTTGACTTGTTTACGTCTGTGCAGCATAACGTTTGAAAATGTTCTCATCCTTTTTGGGGTCCTGCACCCCGTCATATTTTTGGATCAACCCCGAGGACAGCCTGTGTAGTTTAGGTAGTTAAAGGTCTCAGTCACATTTGAATAAAATTTCTATAAATGTCCTCATTTATTTTCATGGACCCCGTGCAATTCCATCACAGACCACTAGGGGTCCGCGGACCCCAGGTTGAGAATCACTGGTTTAAAGCACAACAGGAAGCTAAACGAATATTAACTAAGCTAAAGAAAAAAATAGGACGATAGGAGGACGACAGGAATATGAAAATATTTGATGTCCTGTAAACAGATTGTTGATTAGTTCCCTGACCACAGACCAATCGATTGATGGACTCATGGTGTCGGGGCTAATTAAAAATTTATCGGAAAGATGCATTTGCTCATATTCAGCATGTCCTCATGGACGCCTCTCATAGGCCTGAACAAATAAAAACGCAGCTCTGCTCCAGTGACACAAACGATTGGGTCGGATGATTTGATTAAAAATCAACAGAGAACAAAACAACTGAAAGGTAACAACATCTATAAACATGAGAATATCACGTGTACTGCAGATAAAGAGGTCACCAGTCACCCATCCCATGCCCTCCCCTCTCCTGTCCACCTCCATCACCTGCCTGCCCACCTGCATGTTCTTCCCTTTTTTCAGTTCTTGTCTTCCTCCTCCTCTCCTCTCCCTCCCACTCCACAGGACCTGGAGGAGCGCGACACCAGGAGGTTCCAGCTGAAGATCGCCGAGCTCCACTCGGTCATCAGGAAGCTGGAGGACAGGAACGCGCTGCTGGCCGACGAGAGGAATGAACTAGTGAGGAACACACATATAAAAGTACATGCGCCGCGTGATCACAGGCATGCAAAGGCTCACATGAACATACGTGCAAAAGCTGACCGCTCCCCCTGCCCTCCAGCCGCCATCTCGCTTCTGTTGATCAAACTGGAAAATGTGAGCCACCAGAAGAAAAGACTCAACGCCGGTGTTCCCCCCTCTGCTTCCTTCCTCTGCAGCTGAAGCGAGTGCGAGAGGCAGAGAGCCAGATGAAGCCCCTGTTTGAGAAGAACAAGCGACTCTCCAAGAAGAACGACGACCTCCTGCAGACGCTGCAGCGCATGGAGGAGAAGCTGAAGAACCTGAGCCGTGAGAACGCCGAGATGGTGAGCGGCACCTCGGCTCTGTGTGTCCTTCCTCTCCTCTCTAGTCAAAGTTAATTCGAAGTTCTGATGAGACAGCAAGATTTTTTTGGCGATAATCTCAAGCGGAGGAGGATTTATTGTTGTGATGCTTCGGATGTAAAACAGAAACAGGACCTCTAGTGGCCATTTGAGCTAATGCAGGGAAGGATTCTGTGCCCCTCCATCAGAAGGAGAAGGCCTCCTCCTCGTCCTCCTCCTCCCGGCCGCCATCGCAGCAACAATCAATGCAACCACAGCTGAAGCGGCCAAGCTCCCTGACGGACCTAAGCCACGCCCATGAGGAAGAGGAAGTGGAGTTTCTCAAGCTGCAGGTTGCCGAGCAACGTGGCATCATTGACGAGCTCACGCAGGTCAGGATCTCACCCACTTTACCAGTATGAGAGCTATGATGAAGATTCAAATTCACTGGAGAATATTTCCTTCTCTTTTACCTTCCCATCGCTGTAAACGCCACAAGCTGCAAATTTCACCCATTATGTAGTCGACCTGTCCACTGTGTCCTCGTCATCCCTCCAGCTCTGACAGTGAACGGTCTCAGTGACGCTCAGGGAGGAGCGCCTGTGAGAGGAGAGGCGGAGGCGTTGATCTTGCCGTGCGCTTGTCTTCACAGGAACGTGACCGCATGGTGATGAGCAAGAAGAACAAGAAGAAACCTCTCAAGCTGTCAAAAGTAAGCAAGCCCCTGTCAGCGATGTAAAACCCACTGGCGTGTAACTAAGCAACAACCTGATCTGAGGTTGACGGATGCACACGCACTGCTGGGGGTTAATTGTGTGTGTGTTTATAATTGGGCTCAGGAGGCACTGTGACGGTCTCCTTCTGCAGGAGCCACAGCTGCGGGAGAGTTTTCCTTCCTGGTACATTTGGTGTTTTGTTTTACGTCGATGACACAAATGGGACGCGGGTTGGACGCTCTTGCCGATCATTGGTGACGGTAAAGAGAATAGAGGGACGATCGTCTCTAATTGGCTGAGGTGACTGTAGGAACAAAAATAATTGGCGTGTTTGTTTGGGCTCAAACGCCAGGGGACAGTGAGGAGGCGGAGCCGGCATCTTTGTCTCCCTCCTGCTGGGTGAGACTGCTCGGTGAGGTGGACGCAGCTCACGCTTCCACCTGCTCCTGGACATTTGAAGTCCGACATAGGACGGACAGAAGCAGAAGCTCAGTGTCTTTGGTCAGGCATTATGACGGAGTACCTCCTCCTCATCCTCTACTTCTCCTCCTTCATTTGCCTGTGTGCCCTGGTCTGTCTTTACTTCTCCGGTTGCCAGGAGATGACTTACAAACATGACGGTGAGGATTCTCCGGACTTTGTTACTGACGGGAACGCTTTAGAGTCAGATGTGGGAGCGTGATCGATGAGTGGGTGAGGGGTGATGGGAGCTGATCTTTTGTTTGTGTGATTGTTTGACTCGTCTGCTCCTCTCTGCAGAGGCATGTTGTGGAGACATATTTTGGATTTGATGAGGAGTCCATCGACTCTGAGACGTCCTCTCTCACCTCCTACAACACCGACCTCACTGACCGCACACCTGCCACTCCAGAGGAAGATCTAGAAGAGGTAAGAGATCATTATTTTAACTTTGTTCTTTTCTTCGTTAAAAAGTCCTGCTTCAATATTTCAATAACTGCTTTGTGTCTTTCTCTTCCGCAGAGTGTTTCTCGAGAGGAGTCAGAGCTTCGTTTCCGTCAGCTCACCAGAGAGTACCAGGCTCTCCAGCGCGCCTACGCCCTCCTGCAGGAGCAGACCGGCGGCTCTCTGGACGCTGAGAGGGAGGCCAGGGTTTGTGCCGTCGCCCTCATCTTCCCCCATCGAATTCCAACCACCTGTTCTGCTGTTGTGTGACCGAGTGGCGCTCTGTCCCTCCCGCAGACGCGCGAGCAGCTGCATTCGGACCTCAGCAGCTGCCAGGCGAAGATCGTGGACCTGGAGAAGGCGCTGGCGGAGAGAGGCCAGGTAACAAAGTCGGGGAATGGGGACTGGAGCTCTGTGGTCCTGCTGTCTCTGGCCCTGCTGCATGTCTGTCTGGCCGCGCTGCTCCTGGGCTGGCGCTACGCCGACCAGGTCTGCCGCAGAATCCTGTGATCTCACCTCCTGCACCTGTGGTGTCTCTGCGTCTGCATGCTCCGCCTCACCCGCCGCACTTCCTGTTGGGTTTGTTCTGAGATTTTGCTCGATCCACTTTAAGTCCCGTCAACTGTGAGTAAATATTATACAAGATCTCTGTCCAGTTATATTTCACATCTGTTGGAATATAAATGTTCACATTTTAACTTTGCTTTTGTTTCTTTTCTTTTTTTTTTATCTTAATACATCTGAAAGAAACCTTGTCTTTTTGTCTAAAAATTTTAATAGAAGATCTCACATCAGCAGCCTAATTTTTATCTTTGTTGTGCTATGCTCATATCGCCTCCGTTGCGATGCAGCGCTTCTTTGTGTTACTCTGTTTTTCTCTGCATGTTGCCTGTTCCGCCGTGGTCATTTGCTGCTCTGCTGGTTTTCAGCTCAGGTTGCCTTCTCCTCTTCCTGTTCCTCTGTTATCTCAGGAGTGGATCAATAAAGTTGTGCTGCTGCTGCCACTTGGCTCCTGCCTGTTCCTGTCTGTGTCACGTGTGCACGTGTGGACTGAGAGACAGTGCAGATGCATGGTGTGATGTCTGATGACCCCCCCCCCCTGCTGGTGTCATTTCCTGCTGATGGTGTGTTTGGTTGTTACGACAGGATTCAAAGTGGGTGGAGGAGAAGCAGTACTTGCTCAGGACCAACCAGGAGATTCACGAGAAGGTAGACTGCATTAACTCCTCCTCAGGTCTCTACATATCTCTCTATAGCCCGTATGAAGACAGAGTCCAAATCTCATAGTGTTCATGTCCATGTTTTATCCCCCAGGGCTGAACATGCTCCTCCATTTTCCTTTAAAAGCCTGAAATATAAAATGTTGCATATATAATCTGTTTTCTTTGATGTGATGGGATGCCCTCCCCTCTCATCCCACTGCTAATAACCCACTGAGGAGAAAATATGATTATACTTGCAAATGTAAATACATTTACTGCTTTGACTACCCCAAGACATCCTCAGTAGTCTTTAAAAACACCCTGTACTGCAATGTGTGTGTGTGTGTGTGTAGATGTGTGCGTTGCAGCAGGCCGAGTTGCGGCTGCAGGCCGAGGTTCAGGACGCTCGAGACCAGAACGAGCTGCTGGAGTTCCGGGTGCTGGAACTTGAAGTAAGAGAGTGCACCAACACCAAACTGTCACCAGGAGGCGACAGCACTGATGTCAGCCCCAGACGCAAGACCTACATTCAGTGACCAGACACCTGTGTTTGCATCCGCGTCGTCCCTTGTTTTTTGCACGGCAGCTGTGTGTACGCCCTCCGCTGGACTGGAAGTTTTATTTTTTTAAGTGGAGGAATGTTGATTTAAGATGAGAATAAACATTTATTTAAGTTCACCCTCCGCTCCCATCTTCGTTCATTCTGTCTCACTTGTTGCATGAATGTTTTCCGTTTTCTTTTGTTTTCCTCACGAAAGTAAGGAGATGGAGATGTTATCAGCGTAGTTCAGTGATTTTAATTGTTGTTCACCTGTTTTTGGAATGAAATCATTTGAAGTACAACATTTAAAATGATAATGATGATTAGAATAACCGAGTCATGAGTTTGCATGTGTTTTTAAATCCCTCATTTTGCCTGCTTTGGTTTCTTATTTTAATCGACTGGTTTCCACCTCCCTCATTTTGGCCGAGCCTGACCATGTTTTGCGTCTCATGTAAGTAAATCCCACCTTCACTCCCAGTTCATTCTCCTTCTGTGTCTCGCTGCCTCGCACCAGTGGTCCTGTATGAACGTGTGACTTCGCTGTGGCTGTTCATGTCTCGCTGTGTGAGTCTTAACGCTGTGTGAACTCTCTGTAGGAGAGGGAGCGCAGATCTCCGGCTCTCAACCTCCACATGTCCACGTTTCCTGAGAACAGCAGCAGCGCCCTGCAGATCTACTGCCACCAGCAGGGGGTCAAGGTGAGGACAGAGCCCTGCTCTTTCCCTCTTTAAGTCTCTTTTCTGCCGTTCACACTCTTGTTGTGTGATGCCCTCTGACCTCTGTGCAGGATGTAATCATTCCTGAGCTGATGAAGAAACTGGACATCCTGGGCGACAACGGGGTGAGTTCAAATGCTGTCGGATAAGAATGACCCTGGGTTTTATTGGTTAACGCCTGATAACTGGAGCCCCTCGTACCGCCTGTAGAACCTCCGGAACGAGGAGCAGGTGGCAGTGATCCAGGCAGGGACGGTGATCTCTCTGTGTGAGAAGGTCAGTTTCTCTCACTGTTAACCTACACGCTGGGGACGATACCCATAACACGGATGAAAGCTGATGTTCTTGTGCTGCGGAGAAAGTAACCGTCCCACAATGCATTTTGTTCCTGTCCTCCCTTTCACAGTGGCTGAAGCAAATAGACAGCACAGAGGCGGCGCTCACACAGAAGATGATCGACCTGGAAAATGACAAGGTTAAAAACAAACCTGTCTCCAACTGTTGACCGCCGCTTACCAGCTGATTGACACATACTCTCGACTTCCCATTGTTTATACGCAAAATAATAGAGGGTCAAAGGTCATGATGGCCTCACAAAGTTTTTTATGTCTCTTGCCCGAAGAGAGCGAGTTAGGTTCAGAGGTACAAAGATGAACCTTTGAACTGTAAAATATGTAAAAGACATGGAGGACAATGAGGACGAGCCCAGCATCCCTTAAAAATTCTTTTGAAAAAAGACATTTTCTAGTTTCTCCTCCGCTCGTCCAGACTGGGTAAATAGTGAGTAGTAGTTGGTTGGGCTCCAGCAAGAGCCAACACTGCACTGGCCCTCGTGGTCTCACCTCATGTTCTGTCCTCTGTGTCTTGCGTGGTGTGTCCTGTCGTTGCAGGAGCTGTTTAGCAAGCAGAAGGGATTCCTGGAGGAGGAGCTGGACTACAGGAAGCAGACCCTGGATCAGGCCTACATGGTATGAGCTCTCCCTTTAGGCAGGGGGTGGCCAAATGCCTCCGTATGTGTGTATTTAGAACACAAGACACACTGACTGAGGAACACAGGGGTGCATCATTTTCATGCCAGCATGACACACGTTGGATCCCAGTCATCATCATGAGTGCGACGTGCTCCATGAAGGTCAGATTTGTCACAGTGTGTCGGGATACTGCATCTTTTATCGCTGACGTCTAAATTCGATGAGTAACTGCCGTTTTCCTTCGTGAGATAGAAAACAATCCCTGATCT
This sequence comes from Pseudorhombus dupliciocellatus, assembly GCA_016785235.1. NCBI lineage: Eukaryota > Metazoa > Chordata > Actinopteri > Pleuronectiformes > Paralichthyidae > Pseudorhombus > Pseudorhombus dupliciocellatus. Next base: position 380,159 of record JAFBJW010000024.1, read on the forward strand.
TCTAACTTTGGGGAGAAAATGTGATGATGCCACAGCTTTATGAACATCCTCTGCATCCTGTTTTAACTGGACTTGATTTTGCTGATTTCTTGTCTTGTAGATCTAAATGACCCGAAAACAACTTTATTATTTAGTCAGTTTTGGTTTTTGTTCCACTTAAACTTTTTAAAGAGTTTCAAACGTTAAGCGCCCAGTTTAAAGTGGAACAGTGTTGTCCATATCTGCCATGGTCACAGTGGTGTGTGTTTGTTTGTCTGTGTCTGTGTGTGTGCTTGTGCATGCCTGTGTGTGTTTCTGCATGTGCACGTCCATGTGTGCGTGTGTGGCTGGCTGTGCAGAGGATCGAGGAGCTGGAGGCCACGCTGTATAGCGCTCTGCAGCAGCAGGAGCAGCCGGCGTGCCGAGCCGTGGCTGAGGCGCTGACAGACAGGCAGAGGGAGGAGCTGAAGCTTGCCGTGGACAAGCTGCGGCGTCAGATTCTCCGGCAGAGCCGGCAGTTTGACAGTCAGATCTTACAGGAGCGCATGGAGCTCCTCCATCAGGCCCAGCAGGTAAGGCTGACAGCGCAGTCTGACCCCAGCAGGCCTGGGGCTGGGGAAAAAAGATGCAGTATCCCTGTGTGTGCTACCTGAACTCTGCGTGTACGTGCATATGTTGGAGTGTGTGTGCGTGTGAGTCATACCCCCCCCTCCCTCCACACCACGGCCCTCACTAAGCTGTGGTACCCATGGCTCATAGTTTGTTATTCATCAACAGCCACATTGATGTCACATGACTCCAACATACTAACAGTTAATCTGCTTCTCATGAAACACAAACCGCCGACTGTAATGACTTCAAAGGTTTGAGTCCTAATTTTAATACAGAGCTGAGCTTTGAAGGAATCAACATCAACCCAGGTTCATTTGAACGGATGATCTCAAAATATTGTTTTCTTGTTATGAACGTTCAGTATCCTTCACTGTCTCAGTGAGTGTTTGAATTCTCCAGATGTCGAGGTTTAAACTCTCAAAGATGGAGTCACAGCTAAATCTGCTCTTTGGTTGCCATGACGGCCAGTTCTTTCCCAACACAGCTGCCATGGAGACAGAGGGCATGATGGGAAGGAGGCAGACTGTTTACAGGAGGAGCTGGATGGTGCTTTTATTAACTGCTTAGCATCTATGTTTCTTTCATGAAGGAATGACTGTGGGCGAATGGTCTTAAAGGGATAGTTCACCCATGATCTCCTCCCCAACATGCCAGCAGAGGGGTGGGTGGAGCGTTAAGTAGTTGAGGGTGTCTTTTCCAAAAGTATGAACATGAAAAAACATCAAAGTGTCCCTTCACGTTGATCTTTCAAACCTGTGTCCTTATGTTGCAGAGAATTCGAGAGCTGGAGGACAGGATTGACTGGCAGAAGAGACAAATAAAGGACATAGAGGAAAAGGTACCGTACACTCCGTCAGTGCTGGCAGGTTGTGTGTTATGATGCAAACCTTTGACACCTTTCTCCTTTCTCTCTTTTTCTCCCTTTGATTCTTCCGTTAGTTTTTGTTCCTCTTTTTGTTTTTCTCGCTAGCCTTTATTCTTTGGCCTTAATGAACGTGACCATGGACCTACGTCAGGTAGCGCCATCGTTCCTTATATCTGACCCGCTGACCGCTGAGGAGGAAACCATTTAAAACGTGTTCTTCTCTGCCCCAGGTGTTCAGGTGCTGTGGAGGATAAAACAAAACCGAATTGTTTTTTATGCATTTGTAGACAGCGCAGAAAACCTTATGGCCTTTTTGTAAACGTGCACTTTGGCAGAAGACTCTTACCTGGAATGCAAACATATTCGAACATTCTGTAAATAACCATCTACAATGAGATTAAAGTGAGATTTATTTAGAGATAATATCTACCGCAGTGGAACGTCAAACCCCGCGTGGATTTACTGAGAGAAGCCTCTGAATCAGAGGATTTATTCAAAGGAGACGAGCCACAGTGGAAGGAAAGGCCACTTGGACAAGGACTAGGGAAGGAGGAGGAGAAGGGGGAGGGGGGAGGTCAACGAGATGAGTGCCAACTGGACTCAGAGGATTCTGGCAAAGTCCAACGTCTGTGGCGTTTCTACGGAAACAACAACGCAACTTAGTTCACGGGATCCGTGCAGAACCGGCTGGAAGCTGCTGCCAGACGACTGAAATGCGGAGTGAGGCACAAAAACAGGTTAATGTTAAACTTAGTTGTTTTCATAATGACTGGTTATGTTCCTGTCGATTGTAAAACTGCTTAATTACTTCAGTACAACAAACTAACAAATCTCTCAGAGCACATCCAGTTCATTAGTGAGTGTGAAAACATGAAGTCGTGCTTTAATGTTTTGGGATGGGAGGATTTTTTAAAAGGGGGAGGAGGTGCGGAGTAGGCGGAGTAACCTGAGAAACGCAGCCGCACGACACTTTGCTTACAAGCTGTTGACATTGTGAATAATAGATGACTGGTCTTGGGCTGTGCATGTCAATCGTACCTGTTTATAAACGTGTCTCTGAATCACTTTTTCTTTTTTCCCTTCCTCCACTCAGTGACGTGTCAGTCTGGGTAAAACTCCTCCAGGAGAGCGCAGGCTAACCTCACGGCCTCATCCGAGACTCCGGGTACCGGAAGCACTTCTGTTACCATGGCAACTGACTCTGTGGAGACTGATTCCATGACCTGAACGGGTTCGCTGTCAGAGAGCGACGGTCCTGCAGCAAAGAGCAGGTTCGACCGCAGCTGAGGAACAGGTGAGAGGCCGGAGGAGGGAGGGATCCAGTGACACACACACACGCATGCACGCACCTGCCACTATATACTCACTTCTGGCTGAAGGAATATCAAGTGTCACCGGCACCGACTGAACTGCACACTTGCATGCGAGCACGCTGCTGCTAACGTCTCTGACATCCCTCTGCGGGCAGCAGGAGATCTTATTTGAATGGTTAGTGTACATTAAGATCAGAGTCAGTGCCTGAGCCTTCTGTCTTAGCGTTAACATGTTGACATAGCGTGAGCTCGTCTGTGTGTGTGATGTTAGGGTCAGAGAGTTAGAGGAGAGCTCGCCTCAGCCTTCCACCGCCCCAGCATGCAACACTCCCAGAGGCTGGACCAAAGACTGCACGTGCTCAGGGAGGAGGTCAGGACCATGGTGAGTTTTTGAGCGCATTTTCTGCCGGCATAGACGTTCGAATAGACTGTGAAACACATTCACGGCTTCAGATTTTAACAGACGCGAGATGTGAGGTGTGTTATTATGATGACAGCAACAAATGTTTGTTAATGGTTAAAGGTTCAAATCTGAGCAGCGATTCATTGATCAAACCTCATGGAAGTGGAACAATGCAAACAGAGTAAAGTTGACATAGAAGGAAATGACACAAGACACAAGTCAGGCAAAGCTTACAATAGAGAGTATTTACAGTAAGCGCATACTTCATGTTACTACAGTATAAATACATGTTCAAAGAGGACAAACATATTGTAGACCTTACTGTGTCTGTCTCCCTCTCCGTCCCTCCGTCCTCCTCAGACTCAGGAGAAGGAGCGAGGGGAGTGTGTGTGGAGGGAGCGGCTGCAGCGCTGTCAGAGGCAGCTGAAGGCCAAAGAGGAGGAGATGAGCCGCCAGTCCCAGTACTTCGAGAGCTTCAAATCCCAGTACCAGCACAAGCTGGGCCTGGCCCGGGACAGAGAGCAGAGCCTCCAGAACCGCATCTACGCTCTGGAGAAGCGGCTCCTCGACGTGATCGTGAGCGCCGCCACCAGCGCGGCCACGGTCGGCGCGGTCAGGATCACCGCTGGGACTGTGACGCTCCAGGAAGAGCAGGAGAGGCTGACCTCCATGAGAGGAGAGGGTGAGGGAGAGGAGGAGAGGAAGGAGGAGAGGATGAGGAAATGTCAGCCAGGCGTGTCTCCTGGACGAGAGGGGGACGAGGGACAGGAAGGAGAAGGACACGACACCAAGCAGAGCTCGGATGAGTCGAGGCTGCAGGGCTTCATCCTGAGCCTCCAGGAGGATCTCAGGGTGCTGCTGGAGAGAGGGGAGGACGGGCTGACGGAGCGGAGGCAGCTGATGGAGCGGCTCAGTGAGGCGCAGGAGAACAGCCACCTCCTGGGCAACAGAGTGGAGGAGCTGAAGGTGGAGGTGCAGCGGCTGAGGCTGACTGAACGCTCGCTGACGGAGGAGGTGGAGGAGCTGAGGGAGGAGAACGACAGGCTGCAGCTGATCCTCAGAGAAGCTGCAAACCAAACAGCCAGTCAGTCGTCGTCAGGCGTGGAGGACGCCTGCACAGCGAGGAGCTCGGCAGAGGTGTGTGTGTGTGTGTGTGTTATTGTTAGATCAGGGAGCCTCTCATTAGAGCGAGAGGCCTGGGTACATACGAGGAGACGCAGCACACGCAGTATTTCCCTGTGGTCTTTCCTGAGAGCTCATTAACTGTGCTCTGATGAAATAAAGTTTTTACACAGACATTATAACCTAATATTATTTGATTCTTGTTCCTGGTTGGGAGCAGCACAAAATCCACTGTTATATTTATGCCATTGCTATTCCTTTTCCCAGATCTTCTTCTTACCTACTAGATACACAGAATACAAGTTAGTATTACAACACAAATATGGTGGCTTGTAGTTTCCAAAGAGTGAAAATATATTTGATCTATCACTTGTGTATCAACTCAAAATCTTGTGTATCTCCATCACATGTGTTTTAGTCACAACTTCTGCTCCACATATGGTAATCTCTCTCTCTCTCTCTCTCTCTGCAGGTGCAGCCATCATCGGCTGCAGTTCCCCCTGATCACCTCCAGGCTGCAGCAGAGGTCACACAGAGAGCTCCAGACTGTGGCTCCAAACCCAACCTGGGCCTGCAGTCACTTTCCCTGAGCTCAGAGACGACAGATGGGTCGGACCTGGAGATGTGGAGCCGCAGAGGGATGTTAGACCTAGAGCAGGTCCCCAGTGAGGAGTCTGATGCCCTGAGGGACGCCTATAGGTCTTTGGGATTAGGGGAAGATCTCGACAACCTCCGGGAGCAACGCGACCGCCTGGACGCCGCCCTGTGGCGCGTGCAGGAAGAACTGGAGCTGGTGGCTCAGGAGAACACTCAGCTAAAACTACAACTCAGGGAACAGGCAGAGGAACGAGCTGCAGACCAGGGCTCCTCCAGAGAAACGGTAGGGGACGCAATGTAATGTTTTACAAAGTTGAAGAAGCTTTGCTCTGATCAGATTCTTCCTCTCCAGGACAACAACAGCGTTCCTGCCCCTGACCCGGATGATCTCGCCCAGGCCTTAAACCAGGAGAACCGAGCCCTGGCTGAGAGGATAGAGGAGCTGATGGCTCACATCGAGCTCCGGGAGGCGGAGGCCACGACAGAGCAGAGTCAGCTGAGGGAGCGGGCCGCCAGGATGGAGCAGGAGAACCAGGATCAGGGATGTTTGATCACAGAGCTCACCAGGAAGACCGAGGACGACCTCAACACCATCATGGAGCTCCAGCAGAGGCTGGACGAGAAGCCGAGCAACGCAGAGGAGAGAGGGACACCCACATCCACCTGCAGTACTCAAACAGATGAGTCCAGTTCAGTGTCAGCAACCGGGTTTGAGCACAACAATCAGCATGAGGGGAGTCTCCTGACTAAGACCGTCCAGAGCCTCAGAACAGAAGAAGAGGAGCTGATTGGCGCCGTCACCTCCCTCAGAGAGCAGCAGGAGGAGGTCGCTCAATCGGTCCAGACAAAGACCGAGGAGAAGCAGCAGCTGACTCGCACAGTTTGGGGACTGAAGGAGGAGAAAGACCGAATCGCTCAGTGCCTGGCTGGACTCAGACAGGAGCGAGAGCAGCTCAGCAGGACGGTCTGTGGGCTGAAGGATCACAGAGACCACATTGTTAGGTCCATGAGTGGCCTGCAAGAGGAGAAGGAGCAGCTCACAGAGGCCGTCTCCAGGCTGCACAGAGAAAAGGAGGACCAGCTTTCAAGCGATCAGATCAAGCGATCTGATCAAAGCTTACGGACAGAGAGGGAGCAGCTACGCAGAGAGGTGCTCAACTTAAAACAGGAGAAAGCGGAACTAACCACTGCCCTCCAGTGTCTGAGAGAACAGACAGACGCCCAGCAGAGGCTGAGCGGGTCACTGAGCAGCCTGAGAGATGAAGAAGAAAGAGCTGAACAGTCAATCACTCGTCTGAGACGCGAGGAGGAGCAAATGGCGCTGGCGAATCAGAGCCAGGACAGACGGTCTGATCCCCATGGACAAACACAGACACTGGAGCGGAGTCAGAGGAGTGACCCCGCGCTCAGGACCGCAGGTCAACCTGCACAAAGATGTCTGACTGACAACAGAGGGAAATCTCTTCAGGTATAGATACGCTCGTTTCCTTCTCCCTGACCACCAGAGGCACCATTCATCACTGTCCTCAGTCTCACAGGTCCCTGGTTATCAGTGACCTCCGGCTTCCTCATGGTGTATTTTGATGTTTTGATGGACAGGAGCAGAGGGATCTGCTGAGGGAGGCTGAAGCTTTGGAATCTAAACTAACGAGGTCACAGGAGGAGCTGGAAAAGAGTCGCACACAAGTGAGTTTAACCCCTGACCCCTGTTTTTATTCAGCATTTGTTCCACATGTATACATTTATTCAGAGCCAAGAGATGAGTGAGTTCTCTCCCAGATGCTTGCAGCTGAGTGTGTCCATGTTTGTGTGTTGTGTGCACGTTCAGACGAAGAGGTTGCAGAGTGAACTGTGTCAGTCGGAGGCGCGGAGGGAGGAGACAGAGAGGAGGGCAGCGGAGACGGGCCTGAGACTGACAGAGGCAGCCAATCAGGTGGAAGAAACCAGGAGGGACAACAGGAGCCTCAGCAGCCAGGTATTCGGCTTAAAACCTCAGTACTGAGATAGAATTACTGCCGAGTCATGCCATGAAGACGGCGCTTGTTTGTGTTCACCCCAGGTGAAGGAGCTGCAGAGTAAAGTGAGCGACCTGCACAGGGAGAGGACGGACGCTCTGCTACTGAAGACACAGACAGAGCAACAGCACAACATCCTCACAGCACAGCTCAAGGCCAAGGTCAGTTCATGCTGTTTCTCTTTGGTTTGTTAAATTTAATCTGCAGAAAGTCTGTTCCTCACTGTGTGTGTGTGTGTGTGTGTGTGTGTGTCCCTCAGACGGTGGCTCTGGACGAGCTGAACTCCGAGTACATCGCTCTAAAACGAGGACAGGGCAAGAATGACCTGGGTGCTGCTCTCGTGTCCGTCCGCACGCGCTACAACGACATCAGAGCGAAGGTTGCATAAATACAGCGACATAAAATGGGCCTTAATGTTCATTCATAGAAGTAATTTACTGTTTTACCGTCTGTCTGCAGTACGATGCTCTCCTGAAGAAGAGGAGCGAGACAGATCTGGACACGGCTCCTTTAAGGGTGAGGACAGAGGGAGGGGGTCATGCTGTGCTTCCTACTGAACCCAGGTCAGCTGACAGCTGCCACGGTTTCATAGTGTCATACGTACAAAGAACGTGTTCCGTTCACACTGAATGCCCGCTAGTCAAAAAAATGAAATACAATCCTAACAAAAATATAGACTCTGAGTTTCTAAAACAGAAGAAAGAAATCAAACAATGTGCAAATTACAAACGTATATACTAAGAATTCTAAATATAACTAACAGCAAAATATGACAGCTTTATTCTGAATATCAAATGTAACACATGTGCAAACTATGAAAAGGGGGAAGGGGGTAGAAGTAGATCTGATTTTGAATAACTCGTTGTCCTCTGCCAGGCCAAGCTGTCATGTCTGGTGGTGAAGTGCCAGGAGAGGAACCGCTTCATCGCGGCCATGATGGAAACCATGCAGGGGCGCGGCTGCGCTGACGCCGCGCTCAGCCAGCAGGGGGAGCTGCTGCTCAGCGACGCTGCTCTGCGGGACTATGCCGCAGCATTCACACCGGGCAGCAGCGTAACCTCATACGGGCTCATACCGAGGTTCATCGCAACATTTGAAGACCGTACCTCGGGATTCGTACACGATCAGAACTGTCCCGCCGCCCCCTCGCCTGCGAGCCAACTCCCAAAAACTGGACTCACGGCCGACGCTGGAGGAAAATGCAGAGACCTCAGAAGTGATGGAGAAGTTTCTTCATCCTCAACAAATATCACAAATACTCCACAGGTGAGAGCTTTTTCTTTTTATTACTTTTTTTAGTTTAGTGGTTAGATTGTAATTGATTGATCGAATCAGTGCTGCAAAACAACTCCTATAAATACACAAGACAGGATTCTTTTATTGTCTCACCGTGACGGAAAGAGAAGGCAGGAATAACTTATTGTTTTTTATGTCCACACAACAGATGTCTCTGTCCACCACTGGACCGATCAAAGAGACATCTGGATTGGATCACTTGGACGCGAGAGGGAAGTCCTCCCCAGATCTGACCAGTTCACCCAGTCCCACTCCTCCACCCTCCTCTGGGACGCGCAGGAGGCTGAGCAGCCCCGAGAAGATCATCGGCCTCCACGAGCAGCTGCAGAGGACGCTGATGAGCGGCTATCAGGTCCGTTTTCCCTTTTTGATAGCTGAAAGTTGCTCAGGAATGTTGTCTCAGCGTGTCTGATGGGTGTTCTTCTCCGTCTCCAGGCTCCAGCCAGCAGAGGACGGGGACAGGATCCTAGGAGGTGTCTCTCAGTTTCAGCTCCTGCAGACCTGAATCTGAGCTGTGAGCTCAGCTTCACCGCTCTCCCTTCACACCAAGCCACGCCCGCCGGGACTGCGCTTCCACCTGCTGCTGACAGGACGGCAACGCTTTTTAATGCAGTCGCTGCCCGAGCTGCTCGGGTTTCATTCGGCCCCGGCGTCTTTCCTCACCGTCACTTTAACGCAAACACAAGTAAAACCTCAACGTCTGCTGTTTCTGGCTCATCTGATGAGTCAGAGACAGTCCCTCACTCTCCCTCAGCTCTTGGGACCAGTAGCTGTGACTCTAATGTCTCAGTGGGTCCTGACACTAATCTGAAACGCACTGCCTCAGAGACGGCCGCTCCTGGACAAGCCACTGCCCCTGAGTGTGATATCTCTGTTGGCCCCGGTGCACGTGACGGACCGTTCCTCACTGCTTCCTGGACCCAGCCTGGTCCTCGCTCTCCAGAGACACGCTCCAGCCCTGCCAGGAAGTCGCCTGGTCCCGGAGCTCAGAAGACGCCGGCGAGACCCCGACCAGGTAATAAGCGTTGATTCATGTTCACCGGTAACGCTTATCCCCGTCTTAATGTAACTAAATGTTGGCTCCAGCCCCCGTCTGTCTATCGGTGCTGAGACATAAAGACACAAATATTCTATATCTATAACTGCTGCTGTCTTAAAGTTACAGAGGTCCAAACAGTGTCTTACATTAAAACTGACTGTTGAAAACATCCAATAAAAAGTTGGAATATGAATTGGAATTTGATTTGATTTGACAAAAACTTCTGTATACAAGTGCGTCATGTTCTAATTTCCTGTGGTAGAATATTAGTTTTGGGGTTCTTGCATATTGCTGCAGTGTGATAACACCCAGTAAATTCTCTCTTTATGTCCCTTGTACTGGAGAAAATGTTGAATCACACGCCGTGTTTGGTTTTTATCGCCCTCTCAACGCTTGGCTGTACATCAATATAAACTCCTATTGAATCAGACTCAGCTCATTTGGACGTCCTGCACACGCTGACTCCGTGTTAGAATATCGGGCGCATCATAAAAGTACGGCATGTTAACAGAGCAAAGCAATGGAAGCTATAAAAGAGCTTCTATGCGCCGCCACGGGTTTGACCTCTCGCTGTTCTTTGTCCCTGCAGACGCTCCTGCAGAGGTTCGCTCGGTTGAGGTCATCAAAACCGTGGGCCAGAGCAGCCTCCTGATTGGCTGGGAGCGGCCGTCGCTGGACGCGCTGGGCTGCAGCAATGGCACATTTGTGTATGGATACAGGGTAGGCCGAGGGGGCGGGCAGCTGCTGTCACTGGGATTCTGGAACATTTGTCTGAATGAATATTTTTCCTTTGACGGCCCCTCAGGTGTTCATAGATGGGGACTTCCACAAGTCGGTCATGAGCTCGGCGTGCACCAAGGTATCAGTGTGTGTGGAGTGTGTTCGTACCGCTGAGACAGAGCGGAGCACCTCACCTGTTCTTCCTGTGTCTGCAGTGCGTCGCTGAGAACGTCGACCTGAGCGTCCCCATCGACATCAGCGTCCACACCCTGGGATCTAACGGTCTGAGTTCAAACGGTGTCCACACGGTGTTCAGGGCGGACCCACGCTGACCCACGCTGAGCGAGCGCCGCACCTCACACAGTGGTAATAATAATATGATCTGTGTCTCATTTCCCCTGGTCCTGCATCAAAGTTAGACCCTCTCATCTTTGTGTCTGTGGCTCTTAATCCCGACACACGAGCAGTGAGACGCTCCCTCGCCGGGGTCGAGGGGTGAGCGGCGAGGTGTGTTTATCACAGCCTTGGTTGCGGCTTGGTCTCAGACATATCGACTCCCATTCATTTGATTTTTGCGATTTCTGAGCGAAGTATTGGTCGACATGCTGAGAAAAGTCATAGCACAGTGATCAACATAATTCTGCATGTTTAGTTTTTGGTCCTGTGTCTCCTACGACTAAATCTTTGGGAGGAGGAGACAAACATTTCTGAGCAATAATATTAGTTCCAAGTGCCTAATGAAATATACAAAAACCCAGAAGAAAACCGACTTTTCCATGCAAGAACTTTGTTTCCTCTTTTTCTTTCTGTCTTTTGACTAAAAATAAGATCCACTCTTTGAGAATATATAGTTCAGTGACAATCTATTTTTCTCTCTGTCCTGTGCGCTACGTGTGCGTGCACAGCCAACTATAGCTGCGGGCCTCTGCGGAGCTGTCCTCACCTCCACCTCAGATAACCTCCCCACGCGAGGCTCAGGCCGACCAATCAGAAACACGCTCCCCACGTGCTCCCCGCCCGTGAGCGTTTGAGCGGCCTGTGACCCGCCTGTGGGCCTCACCGGCCTGAACTGAAGATGTCAAACTAAAAACAGCCTCAGCTTCCTGCCTCTGCACTCAAAGTCAACCGGCCTCTGAAGGGAAGAATTTCCTGTTCTCAGAGACCCCGCCCCCAGGTGAAGAGGTCCGAGCTGCTGCCAATCACAGCAACTGATGTTGAAAGCCAAGATGGCGACATTTGCTGCCGCTGGAGGAACATCTGCTGCCGCTGCTCGTTTTTTTTTACACTGTGTTAAACTGATCCCAGGTCAGATACTGCAGCCCTCCGGACTGTGACAGCTGCACGGACGTCTTACTGTCTTTTTTAAAGCCACACCCACTGTACGATGTGCTGACACAACGTTCTACCACTCTGTCCTCTCACTTGATTTTGACACATGAAGCCAAATAAGACAACAGATGACTCGTCTGTCCTCACAGATCTGCAGGATTTCTTTCAATCACAGAAACAGATGTTATGTCACTTCTAATATTTGCACATAATCATGAATATTAATTAAAAAACACTGATATTTTTTGTAGAGAATATACGAAGAAAATATGCCAATGGTGCATCGGAGACCACCTGTGTGTTTTTCTATGGGGGATATGTTTTTAATCTCGCCTGATCGATGTCACGTTTGCACGCTTCTATGGATTTCTGTTTTATACAAACGCACACACCTTCCTGTATGTGGAGTGACCATGGTGCAGCAGATGTATTTTTCTACCAGTGGTTGATTTCCTCTCGAATCCTTTCAAAGCTGTACAGAGAATAAATGTTTATATGATATTAAATGGTGAAAGGTCTGTATTCGCACAGCACTCTCTTTCATTCACTGAATTCAACACTAGATGGCAGCCACTGTCGGAGCCGCGCGTGTGAATCCCTGACAGGTGCTTTCAGCAGAGATTTCGGGGAATGGATGATGCTGGTGTGCACACAAAGACGCGCTCGAGCAGCCTAACACATCTTAGTGTCTGCTTCCTCCATTCAATTCCATCCAGGCACAAACGTTGAGAGAGGAGGAGGGAGAGACGCTTTATCGTCACCTGCTGTGCTCGGCAGCTTCGGGTGCTCCTCTGAGAACGTCAGCAGAAAGGGAACCAGGTGGAGCAGTGTGTGTGTGTGTGTGTGTGTGTGTGTGTTCCAGAGTGCATGAGGTAAAGAGGTTGGAGGTTCAGCTGGACTGTGTGGAAAGAAAAACAACATCACTCTTCTGACGGCTTCTTTCCATCTCCTTCCATCTGAGGCCTTGTTCTGCACTGCTGGAAAGTAATAAAGTGTATTTTTATACTACGTCTAATTCCAGGTATCCGTCTTCTACTTGAGTGTGTCAGTTTCGGGGCGATAACCTTCAGCAGGCCTGAGGTGAGTTTGTTCATTTATTTATTGAACACATCTAACAAACAGAGCAAATCAGATGGAGACACAAACAGCCTCCACTGCCATCATTTGCTGAAGTATTTGTGTTCAAAGAACTGGGCGCTGATTAGAGAAGCTTCATTAAAGCTGGAGTGCAGCTGCTTTCATGCAGCACGGCCCCTGAGCTGGACCCACAGGGCGCTGAGTGCACGCTTCAGGGAGATGCTCCCTTCCATCGTTAACACACACACACACGCTAACATACATGATGCACCGGTGTCAGTGGTGTGTGCTCAACATCTTGTTTACACAGTTAATGACCTCCGTGTTCATTAATTTTCTGTGCTGGATGTTAATGATTCCGAACTCAGCTCATTTCATGTTGGCCAGCGTGGGAGTGAAGGAGAGAGTGGGGGGGTGAAGGTGTGTGTGTGTGTGTGTGTGTGTGTGCATGACTTGTCACAGGGCTGTCAATAACAACAACAGCTGGGCTCAAGCCTTTTTGTGTGTGTGTGTGGGGGGGCAATCTCCCTCTTGCAGGACTCTGTCTCAGGGCATGTGTTTGTGTGGTGAAAGGATGGCAAATTAGAAAGTGTGTGTGTGTTTTCGCCCAGGGGGGAAGTTATCACGCCGTCATTGCCACTGACACCTCCTCCAGAGTCGGGGGCTCAAGTCGGGGCTGTGGCGGCGGCGTCCACTTCCAGCAGCTCGGGGCGTCGCACGCTGCTCACGCCCACAGATCAGGCTCTAAATGTGGGTCTGCTCCTCTGCTGTGTCTGGGCAGACGGGTCCTGATGCTGGAAGGCTGTGGAGTTGTCATGCAACAGTGCTGTGTGTGTGTCCCTGCAGGAATGCACAACACAAAACAATCACAGAAGCTCAACTGTCATCACATGCACATCAGCCACTTGTGAGCACTAATTCTGCTGGTGCGCGTGCACAGTTGTCATTATGTGTCCCATCTGTCATTCCTCGCCTTTCTTCTTTTCTTCTTCCCTTTCTTCCCCTCCACCACCGCTCCTCTGTTGTGGCCGTATCAGTCCATCTCAGAGCTGGTTATATTTAGAGGCAGAGCCCTATCACAGCTCACAGCCAGCCGCCGTTGATTCAGTGGTGACAGATCTACAGCGTTCAAAGCAATCCCCTCTCTATTTGTCTGCTTCATTTTTCTCCCTCCTCTGCTGTCTTCTTCCTCTCACCTCCCTCACCCTCCTCTCTTTTCTCTCTCTCAGTGTGCAGTGTGGTTTTCACCTTTGTACAAGTTGTTTTTCCTCCCTTTATCTTCATGTTTGCACAGATTTGTGCAGATCTTCTCAGGTCCTTTCTCACCCAGGTACTTCTCATTACTGCTGTTTCTCTTTTCCAACCATCCCCTCTTCTCTGTTCACTTTAATGCTCGTCGTGCATCATCTCTCCTGCTCTCCTTGTATTTTCCTCTCTCTCTCTCCTATACAACTTTCTCCATTCCAGCATAGTGTGTGTCAGGTGTTTGTCTGTCTCCGACCAGGCAGCTTCTTCACTTGAGCAAATTCACGTTGAGACAAACATCAAACAGCGCAGCCTCTAATTTGGGAAGAGACGAGCAATTAGCTGCTTTTACGCCCGTGAATGTGCGCAGAGGAAAACCCTAATCTCATTAATCATGAACAATGGGGGCGGTGATAGAGAGGCATGTTTATGGAAATTCCCCCACACAGTATAATCCCCTTCATGCTTAATGGGCAAAACAGTGGCGGTGCCTCAGAAAACAATCCTCCCCCTTTCGTTTCCTCCCCTCGTCTGTGCGACTTTTGCTTCCCCCTCTTTTTTCTTTTCTTATTGAAGCTGTTTTCTGCAGCCGGGGCAACGTGTGGATCCTTTTTAGACCGAGCAGCACCTCTGTGAGCCTCTGTGGGACATTGAGTTTTACACACCACCTCCAGCAAAGACCTCCTCCCCACCTCACTCCCCCCCCCCCCATCAGTTCTCCATTTCTGCTGCTTTTGTTGCCGTTCATTTGCATTTTTATTGTTTCATTGCTTGCCTCTGCCTCTCTTCCCTCTATAGTGTCTCTTTATATCTGTTCGTTCATTTCTCCTCCTCGTAACTTTGCCTTTTATTACTGTTTTTTTTCTTCTTCTAGTTTTACATTGGAGCCTTCAGCAGTAGCTGTACACGATTCGGGGCTAAATTTAGCCCCGAAGGACATTATAAGATTATCTTCCTGCATCCTCTTTCTCCTTCCCACTCTTCCCCGTGCTCCGCTTTTCTGTTCCATCTTTTCTTTTCTTTTCTTTTCTCTCTTTCATCTCTCCTGAGTTATGTGCCAGTTTCAGATGATGATGGGAGCGCCGTGTGAGGCGCTGGCCAGGGAGGATCGTGGGTAAAGGTCAATAAAACAGGTCAAATGCAACAGGATCAGCTGACTGGGGTCTGAGGGACCAGTGGAGCTGAGGGTCAGAAAACCAACACATATAAGAAAGAAGAAAGAAATATATTTACATGCAACATTTTGTGACAGCTTGAGTTGCAATATATAGGAGAATATTGTTTTTATGATTACTCCACCACAAAAATAAAAACATAGGGTCACTTATATAATGACATGTTTAATATTCAATTTCCAATGTTTTATCATTTATATTCTTAAATTATTTATATTAAATAATTATTTCATTGTTTTAATTTGTTTACCTTTTTTGACAGGTATTTTTTCCATTGTGGCCATTTTACCTGTAGTTTCAAATGAAGAATACAATTAAGTGACACTTTTATCACTTTGATTTTGACATTAAATTACATTAAAAAATATTAACAGTCTCAACTTGTCAGTTGTGACACGTGTGTGATGGGAGCAGCATCGTGTTTCTAACCTTCATTCTGTTCGAGATAAGAAAAAAAACTGCTGGCTGTGATACTCTCATTATCTCTCATTATAGCTCATTATCAGATGATGATGAGTTCAAACAGGGTGTGTGTGTGTGTGTGTGTGTTGACAGAGTTAGTGTGTTTGCGTGGCACTGTGGGGAGCTGTCCATTGTACCTGGTGCTAATAGTAGATTTGTGCCTCCTCATTTAAAAGTAGGTTTAAATTTGATAAGAAGACGGGAAGAACAGAAGGAGCAGAAGAGGAGGAAGAGAGAGAGATAGAGATAGAGAGAGAGATAGAGAGAGAGAGAGATGGAAAGAGGGTTCATGAGATTGTTTCATTACTGCAACTCCAGAGACTGAGAGGAAGTTTCTTGGAAACTTGGATCGCAGACGCATGTCTCAGCCGCTGTCGTTTTCACTCACTTCCTCACTTGATTAACTTGTTTCTCTGAAGCATGCACATTTCGCTCTCGAGCAGACACTAATTTGACCACACTCAGAGGTGGGATGGAGCAGGCGGCGGAGGAGGAGGGGGAGGAGGAGTGGGGGAGGGATGAGCAGGGGAAACAGAGGGAGATCACTGTTTCTCTTTTTTTTTTTTTTCTCCCTTCAGCTCAGCAGGAGGAAGGAGCGCCACAGAGAGAGGAGAGTGTCCTCTTGGATTCAGATGCTCTGGCCAGACGGGGTCATCCTGACTGCTCCTGTGCTGTGAGAGTGCTGCTGCAGCTGCTGCTGATACTGTCCTAGAGAGCCCCGTCCAGCTCGGGCCCTGCTCTGCCTGCTGCGTCCTGGGTCACTGGGGGGATGGCGGGCTGCGCCAAACGCTGCAAGCAGGGACTGGTCAAGTTTGCCCTGTCCCTGCACAAACTGGTCACGGGGACCCTCAGTAAAGGTAAGAGCTCCACTGTTTGTCTTGTTTTTGCCAGAGCACGCAGTTTGTGTTTTTTATTTCTAAGTTGAAGTTGCAACCGCTGGGAGTCGAGTCCAGAGCGTGTGAATCCTGCGTGTACGACACAATGAGGCTGAATTAACATGGAAGCATCACAGGGGCAGCATCTTCAGCCTTTCTGATTCTCTTCTCGACTCTCCTCTGTCTGCAGCTGACCTCCTTCTGTTCAGTTTCTTCTCCAGAGGGAGAGAAGGAGACAGAGATGAAGGGAGTCCGCAGCTAATAGAGAGGAGAAATAAAGTTGATGTAGAGCGGTGTGTGTGTATGCGTGCGTGTGTGCGTGGACACACACTTGATGTGATGAATGTGAGTAATAAACGTGTCAGTGTGGGGACGGGGAAGAGGAGCTGAACACACATGACGCTGAGAGGAAGGGGAGGGTTTTACTGTTGCGACCCATTAGTTGTTATTTGGTTTGTGTGTGTGTGTGCACGTGTGTGTGCGTGCACGCACAGTTTTGAGGTCATATTTTTGTCTAATTTTACTCTAGTGCTTTTATTGTTGAAACAGGGAAGCAGTACAGGGAAATACACACACAGAGCCATGCTGCGGAAACTGTACTTCACAGTATCTGCCTGGAGGCACACACACACACTTACAGTATAATACTCTTTGAGCCAATTGACATTTTGTCTGGAGGGATGAGAAACATCAAAGGCACATCAGTCACTCATACAGTACACACACACACACACACACACACATGCTTGTGGATGGCTCAAGCATTCAGCCACTTTAGAATTACCTTCAAGGTCTCTCTCTCTCTCTCTCTCACACACACACACACACGTCACGAGGAGCTGCTGCTGCTGCTGAGGCTCGGTTGCATAACAAATTCTCCCTTCTCCCTCATACATGTGAGGAAGCAGCGGTAAAGACGAACATTAAGCCCCTCACTGTCCTGCTGCTGACACAAAGGAATAATGTACACACAGCCTGAAGCGCTCAAGAATGCACACACACACACACACACACATGCATGTAAAGAAAACCCCTCTCTCTCTCGAACAAGAACTCGACATCTGCAGACCATCGGACACACACGTGCAGAGAGACAGAAATAAACACACAGGTCATAGTCTGTGTCTCTTCTCCACTCGGGTCAGATCTGGATTATCTGCTGCCTCAGATTTAAAAACAGCAAACGGACCAAACACCAAAACCCACAGCTCTTTTTGTTTTGCTGATGTCGTGAAGAATTCCACTAATTCCATTTTCTGATGAAGGTCTGATGACAGAACAGCTGCATGATGTGAAACTTTGTTAAAGCTTGTTTAACTTGAATGGTGTTGTTTATTGTTTATTTATGCACATTTTATAAGCCCCTCTTAAAGGTGAAATGTTCAACATTCCCTGCCACTCGATGTCGCACTAGCACCAACATCTCTGACCTAACAAATGCCCCGTGGTACGTCACAGGCCAGAAGAGAACATGTGGTGGTCATGTTTATGTGGAGGACCAAGGGGCGGGGCTTGGAGTTCCTGAGCTGGTTTATCCACAGATAAAAAGAAAGGTTCGACACAGAACTCAGACTAAAACAGAGTGATTGGAGGTGTGTCTGTCAGAGCAGCAGTGACCTCTGCTGGTGCTACTGAGAAAACACACACCACAGGAAGTCATCATGATCAACTGTCAATCAAAAATCTATACCACAAATAAGCCCCCCTTTAAACCATGAGCGCTAACTTGGATTGTTTATATAATACACATGAATTATATTGGTAATTATTATTTTATTCTATTTCAGGTTGCTTTAAAAACCTGTCTCAGGTCAGAACAGAGGAATGTAGCCCCCCACACGGTGCCTGTTGTTTAATAAATAAATAAACAAATAAAAGCAGATGATTAAAGTAACAGTAATTCAAAAATATTAAAATGTTAGAAAGAGACTTTTTTCTTTTACTGTTCACATAGTTTTCGTTCGAGAATCCTGGAACCTTCAGTCCTTTTCCTGAGTGTTTGAGCTCAGTTCAAAGAATTCTGCAGTTTTCTGGCCTCTGCTCGCTTCTTTTGTGTTTTTAAACTAATTGGACCAAATCCCTTTCATCACCTCTCCTCTCAGTTCATCTCCAACCGTCCCAAACTTCTCCTCCTGCCTCCTCCCGTCTCTGAACCACTGAATCTGAGCCGAGCTGGGCACGGCATGCACGGTTTCAACCTGCCGTCTGCCGCCTCCCACCGCCGAGCAAAGCCGACCTGCCTGGAGGCGGAAGCGTTAACTCGGCGGGGGCCCGGGCGCAGGTGAACACGCCGGATGGCAACTATTAGCACACAAAGCTGTCGTTGGCTGGAAAATCCATGGCAGAACAAAAAAATACAAACTCACACGATCGCAGCCAGAGTTTAGCAGCTATTTGATCCTCAGAGTGGAACGAAAAACAAATCCTCCCTGTTTGAATATTTAATGCAGCAGTAATGTCTAGATTTTAACTTTTAACGGGTTCCCATTCGCCCTGGAGGGTGTGGGGCTGAACACCCCACCACCCCCGGGGAACTTTCCTGGAGGAGCAAGACTTTAAACAACTTTAAATATGCTGACTCTCCTCAGTCTTCAAAGCATCATTCTTTTGGGAAAAGGAGAAACATGCAGCGTTAATCCTCCTCCTCCTCCTCCTCCTTCCTCCCCCTGTTTCTTGCCTCAATAGTCTAAGAGCCAAAAAAGTCTCAAAAGCTTGGGTTGGGAAACAGGTCTGCTGTAATGTGTTTTTCCTGTCAACTTTGACCCTAAGAACCAATAACTAGAGGGTCTGCTCTGCTGGAAATATCGCGAATAGTGTTTTTAGTCTATGCACCCATTTTTTTCAATCAGAAAAAAAGATTTCTTTCCTCCACACCTCAGTGGGTTGGGCATGCTGTTAATAAATGCATTCCAGATACACAGAACATGTGCTGACAAGATCCACTGAAAAAAAATAACTCTTAAAACACATTTCTACACGATTTTGCCTCAATTTAATACAGAAACAATCGGGGTTTTATTTTCACTTTTTTCCAATATTTTCATCTTTACTTCATTGGCGATCAGTTATTCCCCCGAGTTATGACATCGGTCAGTAAGCCATTAATAATAAATATCCAACCAAAATGAATGGATCTGCAACAGTGACTGCAACTAGAAAACACTCTTTTTGATGTTTTTCTCTCAGTATTTTGTGCAGCCTTTCCTCAGACTTGTGTTTCTCAGACCGCCCAGAGGGGGGCGTCAGATGACTCTCCTCACAGTCGGAGGAGAGATCAGAGGTGAGAAGTTGACTCCTAACCAGCTGGAGCTTTAAATATTCAGCATCTCCGAGCACTTTCCTCCTCCTCCTCCTCTGATGACGAGCTGATGAACAACGAGGAGGTGGATTCCCAAACTTGGGCCTCGAGGTCTCGGACCTGAGCTGTTCCTCATAAGTACCTCATGAAATATTCAGCAGTAGCTCCTCCTGTCAGAAACTGGCTTCTGCCCCCGCGCTGCCAGTCTCAGAGAGGGGAAGGAGGGAAAGTGGGATGGAGGCGTAAATGAGAACATGAGGGGATGAGAGAACAAGCGTGTGTGCGTCTTTGTACGCACGCTGCTTTTGATGTGGATATTAGAGCGCGTGGGCCTCTCCCAGCCTTCAGCTCTGCTGCTGCTTCGCTCCAAAATGCTGTCGTGTCACTTTCAGCGTGCCGCAGGGGCCAGAGGCTCGTACAAAATGCAGAGCATCATCAGGCCGAGGGCCCCGGCAACCGGCCCACCCCCACAGCACCGAATCAGTCCCCAGGCTGCATACAATTAACACCTCCATCACGCTCATCTGCTGAGGGGGGAGGAAGGGGAGGCGCAGGGGAGCCGAGTCAATAGAGGTGTTTGTATTCAGTTGGCACAAAGCACTCAGGTACTTTAGGTGAAGTTAAAGCTGCTGTTAACAGCTGCAGACGCCTGAGATCTACATTGGGAGGAAACAACACCCCAGTGTGTGTCTGTAAGTGTCTGTGGCCAGGAATAGAAGAGGAGGAGGAGGAGGAGGAGGACAGCAGGTGATGCTGTCTCTGAAACATTTATGACAAAAAGAAACAGTAAATATGTCGGCCGGGCCGGGAGGCGAGGAGATAAACAAGCCTGTGTTGGCGTAATTCTCGCTGCTCCACAGTCTGAGCGAGCTCACCTCCAGCCGACCGGGTTTCAAAACAGCCCGAGTGGAGTTTTTCACATCTTGACAGGTGACACATGAGGAATGTGGGTGGCGTGAAGCGGGGAATCTTGCAGAGAAGCTCCGTGATTCACCGGCCTTGAGGCAAAAGAAGTAGACTGTTGTCATGGAGAGAAAGGGGCCGCCGCTGTTCGCTCTGATCGCTCTCGTACCACCGGCCAGCAGCAGCAGCAGCGCTTCTGCTCCGAGCTGCATAAATTACCGGACCGGGGAGCGCGTGGTCACGCTCACAGATTGGTTTCATTTGTTCAGGTTTTTCCTGAGTGTGTCTCTGCGGTTTCTGCTTCCATCCAGGCTGAATGCAAATGGTGCTTTGATAGTCACAGAGAGTTCTCCCACGATGATGAGGAGCGAGGAACCTGTAATCACCTTTTATCCTGGCGTAATGGGGAAGGATGCTCAGAACCCACATGAGGATCATCAGTTTTTCAGATTTCCTCAGTATCACATGAGCTTATGGATCTGTTAATCCAGCGACTTACTTTTAGAATATAACGAAAATGAAACGTGGATCTCGAGTTGTAGCCGAATCCGTATCTGAACACCATGAATATTTGCAATAACAATTTCAAAATCTATATGTATTATGTTGTTTATTAAAGCTTAAATATATATATATATATATAAACAGCAAAGATTGGCGATAACAAAAATGAGCTTTTCACATGAACATCATTTTTCTGTTTCAGAGGGGCCCATTGTACTGGCAGCTCTTTTCTCTTGTCCACATGAGGGCAGCGATTAAAAAAAAACAAACGTCTTGATCCCAGCACTGACCTGAGATCAGGAAGATGTCACCACACTGTTTGTGATTCATGCAGCCGCCTGCAGCCTGCGGGCTGTTTGAGCATCAGGTGAATATAAAGCAGATTGTTTGGCTGTGTTCATTGAACCCACCGAGGCCCAGCAGTTGCTGCTTGTGCCCGAGTTGCACCAAGTTTCATGTTGTTTTTGTGTGATCAAACAAACATCACTGTACCTTTTTTATTTTCGGCGTTCACGTTTGGATTCAGCCCCATTACACAGCTGAATGAAAAAAGCAAAGCAAAACAAATAAAAAGCAAATCGCCCTACAAACAGAACAGGCTGTCTGCACGGCTGGAGAATAGCTGAGCTGATCTGGGTTCTGTAATCTGGATTCAATGGCCCCGTAAGAAATGGTGAGGATGATGCTCCAGTAAATCCACGTGTTTGTCCTGATGACTCAGACCCAGGTGCAGCCCTCGCTCCTTCTTCTCCCTCATCCTGACCCCCCCCCCCTCCTTTTTTAGTTTCCACTTCCTGTCTCTGTTTCGTTCCACCATCCTCTTTCTGTCTTTCTCTCTACTCCCTCGCTCCCTTATTACATCTGCTCCCCCATGCTCCTCCTCACCTATCTGCCCTCCATCTTTTCTGGCCTCCCACTTCTCTGCCCTCCGCCTCCTCCATCTGTATCCCACACCGCACCAATTCTCAACTCCTATTTGTCTCGCTCTCCTTTTCTGCAGTTATTACCCCCCCCCGTCTCATTTCTTTCTCACGCTCCGTCTCCCCTCCCTCCCTCCCGACTCCCGATCCCCCGCCCCCCCCTCGTCCCCTCTCCTCTGTGTGGTCATCACTATGACAGCTTCTATCCAGCAGCCTCCGCCTGATAAGACCAGGCAGCGTCTAACCAGCCAATTTATTATTCACCGTCTGCTCGGCACGGCTTGTCAACACCTTCTCTCTCTCTCTCTCTCTCTGCCGTCAAATACGTTCTACCTCTCACCCCCGGATCCCGTCCTCTTCCTCCTCTGCCCGCCGCTCCCGGTCTGGTAAAAGGTCTGTTGTGTCCTGGTTAATAAATGATGAGGCAGATGATCTGCAGCAGGGGCCAGATGCCAGGCTTAATGTCCTGGAAGGGTCTGGCGGCGGCCTTACGCGATGAACCTGTTGCTGTCAGGGTTCTGACAGCGAAGCGGTTCTGGGTTCCCTGTTGAAACCTCTGAAATGATCCGATGCTGTCGGGGGTTAACAGCAGTGTTCCACTTCCTGTTACTGACATGTGTATTTGTAATAATTCCCACATGTTTCCTGGAAAATAAAGGGATTTAATATTAGAGATGAAGAGTGAGATATCAGTTTAGACATTTCTCATTTCTCCAAATGTTCGGCTGACGGTTCAGGATGAAGGAATCAGTGAAGCTCGGAAAGACAAATTGAACAAAGCCGTCTCTATTTCCTCCACTGTTGGAAAAAAAAAAAATCTATGAAAGTCTTTTCGGCAAACTTAATAAATGAAACAGAAATAAGAGAGCATAACATTTTCACTGTCTTTAGAGCCTGCAGCAGCTGTCAGGGGGGTTTAGGTCGGCGTGGACGGTGAGCAAACAGAACGGGTCAGTTATATTTATACAGGCCGATGGCTCAGTATCACAAAACACCAGTTTGGTCCAAATGTCTTTCAGCCTGTGAGAGCTTCACAGCCGCTGACTGTTTGTCTTGGCCAGACTCACGTTGATTTATTCAAACTGTTGTCTTATCATAGCCACCTTTTGACCAAGGTCCTCTCGGATTTATGGAGTAACAGCAGGAAACCATTTGTTCATCTCGAACATCACACATTTGCTGGAATTTTACCTTCGTCCGTGTTGAAGGACGTGAATGTCGTCCCTGATCTTTCCTCGTCCATCTCCCAGTTTATGTTTGAGGATTACGGCCCTGCTCAGTTGCGGCTGCGACCTTTTGGTTCCCAAACAGCTGACGTCTGTTTTTCTTCTTTCACTTTTTCATAGTTTCAGATACTCCAGAAAAACTTCTCCAATAGCAAATCTTCATAAACCGTCTGTTATGTTGAGTTCTTCAGTTCTGCTGGTTTAGCTTCTGCACTTCCTGTTTTATTTTGGTGAGGAGTTCTCCTGTCTGTCTCGTATGCTCATTACCTCGCTCCCCATATGTTCCCCCCTCTCCCTCCCTCATCATCCTCCAGAGTGTTCAGCTCTGTGTCCTCTGGGTCCAGGGATCTGTGGATACAAGGAAATCAGATATAAACTCTGATCCGTTATAGATTTAACCTGCTCGGTCAGGATTAAGGGAGCTGAAGGTAGAAACGTTACCTGGGGGATGGTGGAGCAGCGTGCTCCTTTTCATTTCATTTCACCTGCAACGAAAAAAGTTGATGCATTTGCATTTGTGCCGAACGCGGTGCTTTCATCTGTATCGCACAATGTTCCAAGGTGGTTTGAACAGTGCACGTTTCTACTTTTCTGTACACTTGTCATGTACAGATTGAGTCTAAAAAAAGTCATTTTACCACCAGTTCTGCTGGAGGATTCATTTGTGTCTGCTTTTTATTCTGCTCGTTCAGCTCTGGTCTGTTTGGAAACGGCTGCTCTGTGCTGTTATCCAGTGTGTTGCACATTGTTGGATCAACCAGTGTCTCTCTGCTCTGTTTGACGTGCGTGTGTGTGTGTGTGTGTGTGTGTGTGTCGCCCCTCTACTGAAGTTAACATCGTCACTACAGCAACTCACGCTCCCTTATCTCGTCTATTCAGCCCAGCCTTCACAATTTAATCAGTGTGGGTGTGTGTGTGTGTGTGTGTCGCTGCTGCTGCTGTTTCTCTCACTTGATATATTGCCTCTGTATGTGTGTGTGTGTGTGTGTAGTTGTGTGAATACATTTGTCAGTGTTTGATTTTGATTGGAAAGAGCTCTCAGACCTTCTGAGCAGAGCAAGAGGAAGTGTGTGTGTGTGTGTGTGTGTGTGTGTGTGTGTGTGTATGTGTATGTGTGTGTGTGTGTGTGTGTGTGTGTGTTGGAGCATATACTCCAAAAACCGCTCCATACACACACACACAGAGGCAATATATCAACTGTCGTGCCCTGCAGTGATCCTCGTTTTCCCTGATTCTCCTTATTTCCATTCTCCCATGCTTACGCTTGTTTCCAGCCGCCCGTGGGTTTTAATGAACGCTGTGGCCCTAATGACTGTATCCTCGGCCCTGATGGCCTCAGCTCAGCTGTAAATTGTTTTCCCAACTGACGCCACGTGCCGAATCTCAATAGGCGCCTGAGTCAATACCGTGCCTGCCGCCCGCTGATCTCCAGCGTGGCGCCGAGGTCAGCGAAGGGTTAACTGTGATTGACAAAGGGAGTGGATGGTTGTGGGCAGCTTCATGATGTGTGTGTGTGTGTGTGTGTGTGTGTGTGTGTGAGATGGAGCTTCAGCAGCCAAATCTACATCTGATACGACGTGTCGACATACAGGAAGCGGCTTTTCTGCAAATGTTGTGGTGTCAGGTGTACATGGATTTGGCCACGCCCCCCCATCAGAATAATCAGACACGCCACCTGTCAGACCCGTGCGTGCACAGATATAGCAGCGCCCTCCTCAGTCAGACTGTTTGCCTGCTGAATAGTAAATCAGGGGAGGGATCCCTTAACCCCCCCCCCCCCCCCCCCCCCCCCACCGCCCCTCCCCTGCAGTTTGTGAATCCTCCAAATCTATCTGTCTATCCTTTGTTCGGTCCTTTCTCCGCTTCTGTCTCAATGTTTTCTCATTGAGCTTTTTCATCTTCTCTGGAACCCCCCCCCCTCTCTCACACACACACACACACACACACACTCCTCTTTTCCCATGCAACAGCGTGCAATCCCTATTTCCACACCAGACACACAGAGACGGAGTGGCTGAGAAGAAGAGAGAGAGGCAGAGGGAGGCAGATGCATAAAGAGGCAGAGAGGAATTGATGGAATGACAGGCTGGTGGCAGGGGAGGGACGGAGAGAGAGAGCGAGAGAGAGAGAGAGAGAGAGGAGGAGGGCGGAGAGATAGAGGGGATGTAAAATAGGCAGCTTCAGTGACAGCGTAGACAAAGGTAGCTTCAGAGTGCATGTGCACCCTCTTTTTCATTCACACACACACACACACGCACTCTCTCTCTCCCTCTCCCTCACTCCCTTGCTCACTCGCAGGGAAACACACACCCTGGAGCAGGAGCGGCAGAGCTGTGCTTATGAGGCAGAATGAGAAGTGATACTTGTATTTCCACACACAGCCGGCTGATGGACTAACTCCACTACAACACACACACACACACACACACCTGCTGTACACACACTCACTGGCATACTTTGTTTAGGAGGTGGACACATACACACACACACACATATTCACTTCCAAGCTCACAGTCAGGCTGTGGCCAGAAGTCAACATGGGTCTTGTGATGGGAACCTTCTCCATGCAAACCAAGCAGGTGAACTACCACAAAGGTAAGAACGCTCTTTTCTTCAGATCTATCAGAGTGTGTGTGTGTGTGTGGGGGGGGGGGGGGGGGGCTGTCACGAGCTGTGCTTATGAGGCAGAATGAGAAGTGATATCTGTATTTCCACACACAGCCGGCTGATGGACTAACTCCACTACAACACACACACACACACACACACCTGCTGTACACACACTCACTGGCATACTTTGTTTAGGAGGTGGACACATACACACACACACACATATTCACTTCCAAGCTCACAGTCAGGCTGTGGCCAGAAGTCAACATGGGTCTTGTGATGGGAACCTTCTCCATGCAAACCAAGCAGGTGAACTACCACAAAGGTAAGAACGCTCTTTTCTTCAGATCTATCAGAGTGTGTGTGTGTGTGTGTGTGTGGGGGGGGGGGGCTGTCACATGGGATCACATGTCATGCTGTGTGTTGTGCCTTAATGATGGAGTCTTGTATGTTTCCTCTCTGAGTCATGAATATTGCACAGGAAGTGCATTATGGGATTGAGTTTGCCGTGCACGGAGCAGCCATGTGAAGTTGACCACAAAAAAACTGTCATTCATTATTGGTTCAAGATGCCATCTCCGGGCCATCTGTCTGAACTGCGGACTTGAGTGTGTGTGTGTGTGTGTGCGTGTGTGTGTGTGTGCATATATTTGAGAGGAGCTGTGCCATTGGGTTTGTCTATAAAAGGTGATGGTATTCACCCCTGTCCGTGCTCCCCCCTCCACCAGCCTGCTTCCTGTCCGCCCTGCGACTGCCTGACAGCAGGAAGCTGGCACTCGTGCACGCCAATGTGTCCACACGCATAAATTACTGCGAGCAGGTTTGTCCAGAGAAATGCGGTGCATTACACATGCACATAATTTACAGTGTTATGATGCCGAGGAGCGTGCACGGAGGCTGTGAATCAGTGAGGTGTCAGCGTTCGGCCCTGGCGTGTCCTGCGTGTGTGTTGACCTCGAACCCGATGGTTATCACCTGCACACACACACACACACACACACACGGAGCTGCATCACCAGCGTCGGGTTTCGCCATTTGTCATGTGCGGAGTGAGAAAGAAGCCCCCTCTAATTGGACCATTAGGCGGCTCCTGCGGGTTGCGTGTTGCGCGGGCTGCGACGGCGGCCACGGAGTCAGACGTGTCGCGTGACTCACACCGGCGCAGAGCTCCCCGCCATCTGTTTCATCTGTTGAAGAGCACAGCCGCCGTGCTGAGTGTTTGAAACTGCTGTAGAAAAACACTTGGGAGACTTTAGAAAGTCTTATACAGCATCGGCGTGGGCCGTTTACTTTGGTGTCCGACCTGCGTTTCACTTCCTCGTATGGCAACAGCTCGCTCCAGATCCGTGATGAACAGATTGTAGGACGTTTTCCAGGTGGATTTTTATTTATTGTCCCGCAGCCTAAAAAACAAAAAACCTATGGAAGGATGAAGCGAAAGAGGAACGTCAGAAACTCGGCCATGTTGTCCTCTTCCATTTAAAGCACAGCCCATTTACTGGGACGGCAGCAATGCTTACGAAGCAGCCGGGAGTATTTTTAGGTAATTTTGTGCGGGGAAAGTCTCTCCTCTGGTGTTATCCTCCGAGTGCGCTGTTGGAGTGAGAGGAGGAAGAGATGGATGAGCAGAGTGGGAGTGGGAGAGGAGAAACTGGGAAAAGTTGGGCGAGGAGGTGAGGTTGCTCCTCAGGGGGCTGCAGCGCGAGTGCCGGTGAACGTGTGTGTGTGTGTGTTTCGCCATCTGCTGCGACGTTATAAAAAGGGGCCTAATGAAAGCAGGGCAGGATTCATTCTGCATGGAAGCTTGGCTCATCCTCCATCACCGCTCCGAAGAGGGAGCGAGTGTTAGCGAACCCGCTGAGGAAGAGTTTCCAGGACAAACACTTCGAACTTTGATGTGTCGGCAGGATTTTTGGCCCGCGGTGCGTTTGGCGCTTTATCGCTAAAAGAAGACGAAACGGCTTCCTCCTGTTGCTTCACAGTGGAGCTAACGTATCCTGGATGCTGATGCCGCCATCTTGGAGTGGAGCTGCGTTATCCAGGTCCCGCCCATGCACGCTCCCAGCCAGCCTCAGCTGTCAATCAAACGGCTTCTTTTAGCATCAAATCACTAGTTGAACCCAGCGTTCCTGGAAAAACAGAGATGAAACAGAAATGATTTGAAGTGACACAGACAGTAACTCAGTGTTCGTTTTGACCCGATTACAGACTGTCACTGAATCCCTCCACATTCTGGGCTGTGTCTGCTCGGAATCTCTGCTCGCCCTGACATGACACAGACTCTGGGAGCTGGCGGGGAAAAAACACTTTCACCCGGAACAGCGCAAGGCCGTTTTAGAAGAAAAGCAAGTTGGGCAGATCTGCAGTGTGGAGCTCACTGGAGTTTTTGTGCCACATTCGTTCACCAGGCTGGCTGAGTAATCAACCACGCACTGTCCATTTACAGGCATCCAGAGCTCTTCACTGGGATGGAAGGACAAACTGTGTTTGTTCCACCACGGCGATGAAGAGCAGGTGTGTTGTCCCCGTGTCCGCCGCGTCCTGTGGCTGCAGGTTGACATGAACACGTTTATCTCCTGGTGGCGCTCTCCTTGCCCGGGGCCACAAAAAGAAATTCGCCCACTGTCACCGTGCACAAATGGCTCCGCGGCGCATGACAAATTTCCCAGTGGGTCCGTTATAAACTACAAAACCTGCACCCTCGCCAGCACATTCATCTCCCTGTCTGTTCGCTCCGTTTGTTTTTGCCTCGACTTTCATTTCTCGGCGCTCTGCCGCTCCGTCAAGTGAGTTCTGGCTCCCCCTCTCTTTGTCTTGCTTTGCCTCTCACCTCGTTTCACCTCTTCATTTTGTCTTTTATGTCTCTCCCTCCAGTTTTTTTCCCTTTTCCATTCCTGGAGCTCCTCTCCCTCTTGATCTGCGCCTGCTGTTTGTCTCAGGGTCTCTGTCTTTGGAGCTCTCACATCTCTCAGTGCTCGGAGTTTCGCCTCAGAGATCGCTCGTTTGAAGCCGCGCTAATCACGTCCAGCGGAGTAAATAGACGTGCCTGTTGGGGCATGTGTGAACCTGTCTGGGAGGTCTGGAGAAGGAGCCTCAGCGTTTCCACGTGCTGTGGCTGAAGAGCCGAGAGGAGGCCCGTTTTTACAGCTTCCACCTCCCTCTCCTCCCCCGATCAGAAGCGACGCACCAGAAGGGCCAATTAGGGCCGAGGAGAGCTTTACAGGCACATGGCAACATAAAACGTGGATATGTGGCTAATCTCGAGCCTGGAGCACGCGTGAGCCGGCGTGTCACCGAGCGGAAGCGTGTAATGACGGGATTCTGATATGAAAACATTTCCCATTTCTTTCACTCTGTGCTTCACGCATATATTTGCTGGGGAACGTCGTTTCCATGAAAAAATAAATCAGCCTGTCGGTGAAGATCCTCTGTCGCCGTTTGATCTCCCACTGCTGCAAATTAAACCCACATCTGCGCGTTTATGAAACGGCGGAAAAAAAATCTATATGCTGTATAAATAAAGGGGCTTTATTAGCATAATTTTTTGCAGGCAAAGGCTTTGCTCAGTTCTTCAAAGATAAACAACAGTTTCCGTGTAATTCCGCTCGGCGCCCGCCTCCAGGCCTTTCTCACTCGGGCCCAGGGAGAGACGCAGATGATGAATACAGATGCTCAGCTCGGATGCCGCGGTTTGGGTGTGCGTGCACATCACCTGAAGCAGGCGAATGTGACAGTGGAACTGAGAGCCACGTGCAGGGAGCAGACTGTTGAAGTAAACACAACGCGTATAAACACGGCGTTGAATTATTAACAGCGAGTGTAACTTGATATTCTTTGACTTCGGAACAGACTTTTTTGGCCGAGGTTTTCTCGTTGGCGTGTAAAATTAAATTTTGTGATTCTGTTCAATTCTCCTTCTCACGCTGATCTGCTACAGAATCTGTGTTATTAAAACCCGAGCGCGTGGACGGTTTCCAAACGCAATAATTCTATCTGCATATCCTTCACTCTAATTAAAGCCTCCAGGAGCAGTTTCATGCCAAATAACTGCTTCCATTTTTAAATGGGCCAGCACAGAAACACTAACACACATCCCAAATAACACAAATACCAATCAGCCTGTTTGTCACTCACCTGCAGAAAATCACACACACAAACACACCCCTGAGCCTGCTTTGTGACCTCTGAGGAATAAAAGGCTGCGGCTCTGAGGGAGGGATGGAGGAAAGATGAACAGCTTCAATTACTTGCTAAATAAAAAAAAAAAAAAAAACCCAGGTGAATCTATGAGGACAAATAAGAAAGGGACGGACATTCATCATCCCTCTCGCCGATGTCCGCGCGCTCGTCGGGTTTCTGTGTGCTCGCTCGCTCTGTTGCAGAACGTTGTTGACGCGCAGCAGTGCTGTTCAACTGCGTGCCATTGATGTGTGAGGATGTGCGTGTGTGCTGTAAATAATCCCCGGGGCCACATGAGCGTCAGGTCAGTGAGTCACGGGCTGTCGACGACAACTGAGTCTCTCTCTCTGCACAGAGACGGTCCACCTTCCTTCACGATCCCTTCATCCATGTGTTTTCTATAGGACTGATCCTTTAGAAACCCAAAAGGGGGGGGGGGGGGGTAGACAAACGACCTCTGACATTCACACCTGAAGGTGGACACGTTCACACACGGTCAAATTAGAGTCTTCATCGGCTTGTCTTCCTGTTTGACCTGTTGACCCTCCGCCTCACTGTGACGACGCTTTCATTCACAGATTAAGAGCCTCTTTTGATTTCTGCGAAGCACCGACAGCCCGATCAAAGGAAAACCTTTGACGCCAGAGAGACGTGGTGAAGGCTCCTCAACATTTGTATTAAATGTCTTGCGATAACAATTTATAGCGAGGGAAAAAAATGTGCTGGCGTTAACTGCGGTTTCATAGGAGCACTGTCGTCGTTGCGAGGGGTGGGAGGGCTGATCTCTGTGTTTACTGTCGGCCAGAAGCACCAGGAGCTACACGTGTAACCCAGGACGTGTTCTGTGTCCCGCTGAATCCAGTGGGATTTAAAGAACTAGTTGAATTATTAACCGTGTTTTCCGGCCGCCGTGTGCGTGTACAAAGGTGTCCAATGTCAGTCTAGTTAGCTGTGAAAACAATGGAGGAGCACAAACTGTGTCCAAGAGGAAGGCGGCATTGCCCCCCCCCCCACTCCCTCCCATTGATTCGTCTTTAATCACTCTTCATCGCCCGTCCTCTTGCTCCATTCCTCACTCCAAATTCTGCCGTCGCCGTGCTTTACCCCTTCTCCCCCAGCCATCCTTCCTCCCCGCCAACATTATTTCTCACTCTCTCCACTTAATCTGTCCCTGCTTACCCCCCTCCTCCTCCCCTCATCTCTCTTTTTTCTCTGTTCCCCCTGGACGATGATGATGATGACAGATCAATAGCAGAGGCTCCTTTTTAATTATTTCTGTTTTCCATCAGGCGCTGGGAGCTGGCGAAGAGGCTCCACGCTCGTCCGCTAATAAAGACGCCGCCGAGTGTCCGCGTGATGTGGACGGCAGATCTTAGTATTGATCGCTAGTGCTTTTCCTAATAGACGTGTTCGTCCCCGTCCCTGCTGAGTGATGGCGAAGCCCTGTGGTGCCAGCGGGCCGGAGCCACGCGGCGCTGATAGATTTATAACCCCCCCCCCCCCCCCCCCCTCGCTCTCTGCCAGTCGCCCACTCTTTTGGCTTTTGTGTTCCACTTCTTTCTATTTCCTTTGGCTCTCTGCATCTCATTCTAATCTCTCGCTGGAAGCTTTTCTGCCGTGTTTCCTTCTTCCTCTGCCAGATATGTTTCTATCTTTGCCTTCCCCTTCCCACTTCTTCTCTTTTTACTCCCTCCGCTCTCGCTTCATTTTTTCTGTTAAAGTGTGGCGGGGGTCTTGTGAAGCACCGGGTGATAGCAGCAGCAACATTTTACATACGAGCACAAAAGCGACCCAGCATCTCGCTGCTCTCTCACAGGCAGACTTTGAAATGATTTCTGTCAGCATGGGGGCCTGTCAGAGAGACACAGGGCGGGGGTGGGGCAAGTCAGGAACCGTGTTTGATACAATCGGGACACAAGGCTGATTCAGCGTGCAGAGATTTATGGGACGAGATGGACGGATAAAGGCGTGCTGGAGGTGCATGGTGCTGACAGAGATGGATGGAGACGGGTTAAGGCTGGAGACGGGGAGAAATCATTCCGATAGCCTCTGAATTCCAAAAGGCAGATAGCTGTAGGTTATATAGCTGAGCAAGGAGACGTGTGTGACGCGTGTGTGCATGTGTGGTTGCAATAAACAGACGCCTCGTGGAGACCCGTGGTGGCCTTTTCCTAGTGAGGCAAAACATTATGTCTGAGGTCAGGGTTAAGGTGACGGATAAGGTTTGATGGAAGTTGCCGCAGAGCCATAATAAGGCAGCTGTGTGTGTGTGTGTGTGTGTGTGAGAGCGAGAGGGAGAACTGATCAGATCTCTGGGGACGCTCCATGATGCTGCACGTTGTTCGGACGCCACCATCAGTCTGTACATGTGTCTGTGCTTCTGTGTGTGCACGTGCCGCCTGATACGCTCCCCCACTCTGTCTCACTTGTTAAACACACACATTGATGAGCACGTCCTCATAGTAGCAGACCGCAGATTGTTATTTATTTATTGATTGGCTCAGAAACAAAAATGTTTCCTGCTAAACGTCCACATGGCTTCCTCGCCATCACGCCTCAGCAACCAGCAGCACCAGAACGTGTCACATTTTCTGAGGAGACGCCACTTTCGCAGACGGTCCCGTCGTCATTGAAAACAACAATGATCCTGTTCAGCTGCAGTCATCTGGCCCACGCCGTGTTTTCAGATTAAACCACGTGTTTGGGAACACTTATAGAAATATATTAAACATGAGACTCTTCATTTTCACTTGTTGCAGCCTGGACTGTGTCCTCAGCCTTTCATATCATGATGCGGGTCCACAAGTCAGGTCAGTGATGGACACAAAGTTCCTGCTGAGGGTCAGCGTTATTACTTCTGTTGAATCTCGCCATGATTGTCAGAGCTTCGGTTCTTTTTCAGATCTCGGGGAGGGCTGCGTCGTTTAGTTTATCCTGCCTGTTTACATAAAAACCCACCTGATGTCTACACGTCCAGAGCGGCACCACCTCTGACGTCCACACTGAATTCACCCCTCTATGACAGTTAATAAGAAACCTCAGTGTGTTCCCACATCCAGCTCCTCTGGGAAATTTCAGGAACGCGTCAGGCGTTCAGCGCACGTCTGACAGCAGCTGATTTATCATTTCGAAAGGTGCCACTCTGTGTCGAGCAGCTGGAAATACTTTTGCTCACTTATTTCCCTGCATTCTAATTCCTGCAGATCTGGTCCCGCCTCCACGAAATGTGTATGCGCAGTGTTTGCATGTGGTGCATGTGCAGCACGTGCACTGTACCCCGTCGTCTGGAGCTGTCATCCAGTTGGTCTCCGTGATCCCGTCAGCGTGTGTTCATTGTTTGTATCGATGGAGCTCTAATTAAAATGTGATTTCATCTGCGTGCGTGCAGCTCCACACACGCTGCTGCAGAACTATCTCCTCCTCGCCTCAATCCCTCCACTTCTCCTCTATTAAACATCTCACTCTCCTTATCCCTGGCCTCTTCCTGTTTTAATCTCTCCCTCTCTCGTCTCTTACATGCCTGACTTTAAGCTTTTCCCTCCTCCTCCTCCTCCCTCGCCTCTCTGCCACTGCAGACTCTCTGTCCTCCACCCTTCCCTGGATGTTATGGATGATGGATGGAGTGAGTGGAGGTGTACAACACTGGATTGAAGTGGCCTTTTCATGAACAAGCCGCGTACGTGTGTGTGTGTTGATGTGGAACAGACAGAAGGAAAAGCAGACGTGTTTAGGTGTGAAAATGTAACAGGGCATGTGGTGTTTTTCCAATCAATGGACGGCTCATGTTCATTTATAATTTAGTGAATCAACATCCTGTGATTTCACACTGAATCACTGAGGTTTTTGGCTCCACTGAGGGTGGAATGGGGGGGGGGGGAGTGGGAGGCTACAACAAGGAAACGGGGGGGAGGG